>VZRO01006624.1:683143-742337 GCA_013397915.1 Daphoenositta chrysoptera
ATTAAAGAACTTGTGGGTAGAGTGGATTTTTGGGGTGCTGGTCACTTCAATACACCTCCTGCCTGCTGCCATAGGCCTGGGCAAAGACAGGAGCTGAACTTATATCAAAATCCATTAGTGACAAATATAGTGGCAGAGATACAAAGAACTTATAATAAGCTAACACATGAAGAAGGAACTAGTTTCTTGCATGACTTCTAATATAATCCTGAGTGAGCACGTCTGGTTATACTGTCCCCTGATATTCCAGATGCAGCTTTACAACAGCTTAGGGAATCACTGAAGATTGCAGCAGAGTTCTTAGAAAAGACAGGGAACTGTATTTAGCTGGAACATCCAAAGAGGGCTGAAAAAACATCAAGAAAAGACAAAAAAAAAAAAAGCTGAAAAGGAAATAGGCTTGTGAGTGAGGAGACTGAACGAGGGACAGCCAGCTGCTTCTCTCCTGAGACTGCTAAGGATGGAAGTCTTCTAGGCTATGTGTTGTTTTCTTAAAATAGTTTGCCAGTCTTTCACATGAGGAAAATTGGATCCTTCACTAAAGAAAAAGTGTACTTTAAGAACTCACTGACAAACCTCATCTTCAGGGGCAAGCAGAGACTCAGAAATAGGAGGGGGCATGACTCTCCTGCTGAGATTGGTAACAAGGTACTATGGTCCAGCTGCCTCTTAAAAGTAGTATGTGTTGCAGCCTTAATGAGCACCTCTCTCATTTGTGAAGGGGATATCTACATATGGAACCAAGGTACAGAGTATCACCTCCCAAAGAACATATAATATCATATAAATGTGTGGCTTTAGCTGGCATGTGAATATCTTATACACAGTCTATGTTAGAGGATTGTTTTACAAAACAAAAATTACATAGAAAGTTGCAAAATGTATATAGTAAATGTACATATAATAAATGTACAATCCTTCATGAGAGGAAACATAAAGTGATGCCTGACGGGCATTTGAGGAAAGTAGAAATGTTCTCCAGTACCTTCCTGTACTGTATGGAGCCCTATACAGTAAAGGCCCAATTATTTCTGCAGAAAAAAGGCAGCAGAAAGCTAAAATTATAACAATTATAGTATGAGCTGAAGAGACTGCACTACAATTACATGCCTTTCTTTAACAAATGCACAGAAGATTTTTACATACTTTGAGATGCACATTTCACCCAGTACCAATTCCTGCTACATACACTTACCATCCACACCATGAAGTAGGAGAACAAGGCAATCCAGAGAGTGGACAAGATGAATGTCAGCATAAAGCACTTCTCCCAGCGTGGTTTGCTGCAGTTTGGAATTGTGATAAAGAGCACGAATATCAATGGCCATGTCAAAAGCCATTTAATTTTGTTCATTTTTCCATCTGCAGGACAAAGGAAAGAAAGTTTAGCTCTCCCATCACTATCCGAGGCTCAGTTACACCTCTTTGAGCAGAGCAGATGATCCCAGAAGGATGTTTACAATCATGCATGTCAGTTCATTTTCCAGTGTACCTTTCAAGTATACTTGGCCTTGTCACTTTCAGCCCAGTTCTGCGAGCACATCCAGAATCTTCTTACAGTTAAGCCTGCCAAGGTCTATGCAAATCCATGGAAGATGATTTTAAATGATTTAAAATCATTTTACAATGATTTAAAATCATGCCTGATTTTAAAACCAAAATTAAATCAGGTTTGTTGCTCTTTCAAATGTATTACTACTGATCCAGAATTAAAAAAAAAAAAACCCAACAACAAAACCAAACAACCAAAAAAACCCCATCCCCTCACCTTAATAGGAATATCGAAATCCAAGTGGTGAAAATAACTTATACATTCTGTCCAGCAATAGAAAACAGAAGCACAAGACCCAACATGGCAATTTTTTTTCACATGCCTCATTATTCTAACTTGGGCAGAAGTTTAAATAAACTGATACTTAGATCTAGATTTGTAAAGTCTCTCCATCTGCATACAGCGCCACCTTGAGATGGTAAAAGAAAACTTCTGGAAAAGGAAACAAGGTAGTGACTTCCCTTGTACAGCTCTCCAAAATCAATTGGTGCGAAATATCTGGGGACAGCCATAGCTGAAGACAGGTACACATCTTGTCATTTTTTTTTTTAAATTTACAGTATTGAAAATTTATTCTCATACATAAAACAGAATTATTTTATAACTGGGCCATATGTAAATGGGGTACTATTCATACAGTTCATGAGATCCTTCAAGTAGGATAACAAATTTGTCTATCAGGCTAAGTGCGAGTATCAAAGCCACCATTGTGGCCATTTTGGCTTGGGCTTTCCTTACACTGTGTTAGAATTATGCTAGAACTAAGTAGAGGTTTCCATCATTAACTCATAATACTATGCTTGAGATCTACTAAAATATGCTGTTTAGAATAAAACCATTGATCACATTGAACAAAATTATTAGGTACATCTTCCAGTGAAGTTATTGAGCTACATTACAAAGAACAGTTAATATCCAGCTCCTATTAATTTCATCAGTAATTTTCTTTCAGCAAAGACCTTGGGATTTAAGATTTGTCTAACAGGAATTTTTGTTGGTGCTTTTAAATGGATTGAACTCAGTCTTCTGGACCAATGTGCACCAGGATGCAATGAAATTTAATATTAAACATTAAAAAATTAGTAATATTTTTATCATTTATGAGGCTACTTACTAGTCCAATTTAACTTGATGAGTCCAAATGCAAGTCTCTATTCACTTACTTTTGTACATAATCTGGAACTAAATTTTCTTGCTTGAGTTATGAAACAGCTTCCTAAGTTGAGATTTCCTTGTGAATTCTGAGATGCCATAAACTCACCACAAAATCTTAGACTAAGCTTTGCTCTTTATTCCCATTTATACCTTAAAGCTGTGGAACTCCTAATGCGTAAAACTACTACTATTGCTAAAAATGAAGTCTCCCAGGGTCATTTCTAATTCTAGCATCTTACATGTCACTGAGGATCTACTACAGATTTTACAGGAAAGATCTTTTTCCCTCTGGTTACACATACTGCTGCACAGGTGTTTTTTAAAACGTTATCTTTTACCTGTTCTGCCCAGAAAATGACACTTCTTGGCTCACTTCTCTCTTTAATTGTTAACAAGGCTGTAAATACTCTACGAAATACCCTATGGTAATTTATACCTGCTCTTGCTTAATTTGTTACAGTTTGGATTATTTAAAGAGTCCTAGATAGTTAATTTTTACTCCTTGTCTACTCAAGTTGCCAAGCATGGTTCATAGTCCAACAAGTCAGCATGGCCTAGGCCAGTAATATCCTCAGCACGTAACTCCAAATGCAAAGTCAGTGGACGACTAACTGAAAAAATTATGGATCCATTTCTGATCTGTGTTGGTGTAATCTGACTGACCTTGGTGCTGCTAAACATAGGCAGTCCCATTTGTCTTTTCAGTAACATAAATGAAAGAAACAGAATTGCCTTAAGAAGAAATAGAGAATAAATGCACTCAGCCTCTGCTGGGGAATATGCACCTTGTCTGGGATCCTGTCTAGCACCCTTAATTACTCAAACAAATGCTTAACTGAGAACGCATAGTGCCTTACCACTGGCATAGCTATGCTTGTTCATTTCTAGGAAAACCTACGTACTAGTGGAAGAGGACTTGCCTTCCCTTTATCTTTGCTGAATTTGAATGGATGTGTGTTAGATTAAAATTCCTGGCTCTATTACTGGTTATGCTTTACCCACACAACGTCTTGAGTTGAAACTGCTTAGCTAGATGGTTTGTGGGAGTGACATTTGCATTCATTACATTGGCAACTAGGCTTGAGACTTTGGGGAACAGCTGCGTGTAATTCTGGGGTTTGCTGGGTTAACAAAAGAAGCTGAGTGGACATTTGCAGTTAGCCCGGAATAGTTCGGAACCACCACGGCCAAAGCAGCTTACTCGACACATTCTACATTGGCTTCTCTTCTGTGTTTTGGTTTTCTAGCTTTTACAAACTTTCATATAAAGCCTTAGGTGTATCTGGCCTTGGTTTTGCCTCAGGCCTTTTTATTCAGCTCCTACTATGCTAGGTCATGGAACTTGTGTGACACACAGTGCTGAAAAAGTCTACTCTTATGCTGTAACTTGGCAGTTTTTTAAGACTTTAAGTACATTTAACAGCAACCTCAATGAAGTGAGACTTTATTTCCTTAGGAAACTGATGACTTTATTCATTTCACATGGCTTAGATGAATGCACAATCAATACACAGCTTGAAGATGGAAACTTTTGTTTTTTAGTTCTTTTCAAAGTACTTCTGCTGTTCTGTTGTTTTGGTTTTGACCACCCACTCTAAAATAATAACTAAAAAGATTTAATGATAAAGATGTTAAAGTGAAGTATGCTTATAGGTCATGATAAATTGTTTTACTACTGTTGAGTAACTCCCTAGTACATCTGCAAGGAAGAAAATTATCATTCCCATTAAGGCCATTATTCAATACACAGCTGTTCTGTCCCATTACAAGACCTCAGTGCAGTTGTTTTAACAGTGGTACCACCCACTCCTGTGAGCCCTGGGTCTAAAGGCTCTTGCAGCAACCCATATAACTGAGGAAAGGTGTATTTTGCAGCCTCCACAACAATAATGAAAGAATATTGTTTTATTACAGAAAACAACACTGATCTATATTCTTTTCACATCACTCTGCTGTAAAACAAGATGAGGGGTTTTTTGCAAGAAGTTGTTTGCACTACTTCACACATCCCTTTTTTCTGTTTCCGCAGATATTTGGAAGCCAAGCATGCCAAGTATTTCAGAGAGGTATCATTACAAAAGAGCTTGATTACAATGTTTCTGAAAATGAAGTGGCAGCCCTACAACAAAGAGCTCTTTGCTAATTTTCAATACATTCCTGGGCTAGTTATCTTTCCAGATGATATGCTCAGAATAATTACTTTCACATACAGGTAGTGTCCTGGTGAACAAAGACAGCAACATACATCACAGCACTGAGAAGAAACAAGTATTTCCTTAAGGCGCTAAAGAAAGCACTTTTTACAGAAAAAATACAGTCCTATTTGCAGCACTCAAAGAGAGCTGAGAGGAGCTCAAAATAAAAGTGTGAAACTACCTTTGTTTTCACCTTTAGATCAGAAGTGTACTCTTGAAGTAACAGTGATGACTGACCTCACTTTGTGTTTTCAAATTTGCAATTTACTCCATTTTAGTCTGCAACACGGAGCACCCTTGTATGACACCAGTGACATTACCTTGGTATAAAGCTGAACCAGAGGCACAAAATTAAAAGGGCTCCAAGCAGTAACGGGCATTTAGTCCATGGGACCAAGCTAGAGCTAGTCTGAAAAAGAACTTCCAAAGGTACATAGTGCAGGCAGCCCATTACATGTCCAAGTAAATCAGCTGCAGAGAAAACACTTTTTCAAGTTTAAACAGAGTGGAGTCTGTAACTACACCATCAGGAATCACGTCTAAGTTATTGCAGTTAGTTAATTTGATAGCTTTTCCACTTAGTTTTCCCTTTACAAGTGTGTCAGCTAAGCAGAGTTCTCAGCTCCATACATTATTTACTTCAGAACATCCCTAAACCTTCCCAAGTGAAAGAAGCACCTCCTTACACAAAGCAATGATTAGCTAACTGATCTAAAAAAAGTATAACATCCCTGAAAGGCATAAATCTACTTGGCACACAGGATTTTCGTAACTGTAGGTTTATGAATTCATATAAATCTCTTACTTAAGGTAACTTGAAAACCAGGAAAGGTATTCTCTAATTGAAATGAGGAAGGCTTCCTGAAGATTGCTATCAAGTGCTATTTTTCCAGGGTTTTTTTGGTTGATGGTAAACTTAGAGGAAAAATGAGGCACATCCAGGGTTGTCTAGAAAGATTATTGTTGCAAATCTTTTTCATGCTTCAGGTAGTAATTTTTAAGCTTTTTTAAATCTTTTTTTATCTTATTTAATCTATCATCTTTCACTTGGGAAACAAAAAACCTAATCAACCAACCAAAAAAACCCAACCTGTTTTTTCTTCAATTAAAAACTACTTTCAAAACACCTGTCCCCTTGGTTCTAATTAAGCTTTAAATTTACAAAGATATATTTACACCCACCTATTATTATCAATATCAATTCAATTCTCAACCTGAAAGTGTGTTGTAGGAAGGAAAAGTAACACACATGCCTCTACACACAGCTTTGTAATAAACCACACAGCAAGTAAATTTCTGTTAGAAAATGCTGTTCATCACAGTTCAGGCTGACTGGAAAACTTCCGTGTAAGTAAATTAGATAATCTGAAAACTTAGTTAATTTTTAGTCATGTGCAGCACCCAAAACACAACAGAGAAATACAAATTTTTCTCCCAAGTATGATACTCAATATAGAAACAACTGAAACAGATAAAACGAACTAGGTCTATTGTGAATTTTCCATAAGAATTATTTTCCACAGAAAAATGTCTGTTGCAAAATTAAAGAAAAAATTGTTAGAAAATGGCTTTCAACGTGTCATTAGGAAAATAAACACGGATTTCAGTTCTGCAACTTCCCTTAGAAATTGTGGAGGCAAGAGACTCTGTATTATCACACTAGAAAAAGGCTGTGTAGTGTGTAAAACAGTATCCAAAGAGGCTCAGTCTTTCTCAGCCTTCCAAGTGGGCAGCAGACATGTTAAAATATTTTTATTACAATTCTCCTGCAACAGACCTCTGGAAACATTTTTTTTTCCTTTGGAAAATACCAAGGTTTTACTCCTCATCCTCATCCAAACAGACTATTTTTCAACCTACTGATACTCCTCTTGGACGTTTCATTTTCCAGAATACAAAAATTCCAAATTCCAGACTGTGAAATCTGTCCAAAACAACTCAGATTTCTATTTTCAGCCTGTGCCTTTACCACACTTTGTACATTTGGATTTATGCCAATAATTTTCTCTTAAATACACATTTTTGGTACAATGGAAACTGGTCTACAAAAAAGAATTTTCTCCAGTACACAGAAATTACCTTTACTCTCAGAGTTACAATAGGTTTACACAGGACAACATTCAACAAAAATAAGATGTAACTGAACAGAGGTACTCCCCATATCTTATTAGACTTGGCTGGATTTTGGCCTGGTGTATTTTGTACGTTTTAAGCTTGCTGTCTAACAAAGAGCTACAGCATCCTTAGTGTTCAAGTGAGGTACACTGGGTTTGCCTTGGCCACCGTGTTTCCAATAAAAGAAGACATTAAGTGAAGCTAGTAGGAGCCAGGTACAAAGTAAGTAAAAGGTTCTTCACAAAATCATGAAACTCCTTTCCAAAGGATGTTGTCGGTGTTAAATTTTTGCAAAGATTCAATGACAATTACACATGAACGTTAGGTTAATGAAGAAGAAACACACTAAGGATTTTGAAATCAAAATTTTACACCCTGTCTGGGAAGTTCCTCGAGGTGAAAACAGCTAAAAAATAACTTCTGTCTCATTCTTCCCCAGGCTTCTTCATAAAATCATGGCTGGAGTCGGAATTTTGAGACAAACATTGGTTTTGAACAAGCATAAACATTTTAAATGTTTTTAGTAGATTCTGTTAATTTTTTTTTGTTTCTATCCTACATGCTATCATTTTATTTTGGATCCAAACAAAAATGGATGGGATTACTAATCTCCTTTATTGCCATCTATCTTATTTTAGCTCTAGGAATTATTATTCCTGTTTTAGTTAATACCATCATATAAAGCATCAATGCTCCAATCCTGTAAGAGTAGTAGTTCTTCATTCCTGTGAAATGATCAGGAGCTGCAATCACAGAGTATTTTAAAGGGTGCTGAACATGTGACAATGGAAGGGATTTAGGCATCCATTAAGAGCTGCACAGAAGTGCTTTTTTGAGTCTGGGCTCTTAAAAACCACTGAGCTATGCAAGGGCTTTAACACACCATTTTGTTGCCAACATATGCCTGCCCAGTTTCGTCCTATTTTATTCTGATCTGTGGGGTGGTTTTTTATAAGTTTAAGACCTGTTTTCAAACAAATGTAGAGTAATCAAATTGTAAATCTTCAAATGAGCATTTCTTGGGAGATAATCATCATAGTTTAAAGGTTAGGTCAAGAAAGAAACTCCTCTTATAAAGAGAATGTGTTTTTTCCACACAGAAACCAAAGGCAAAGGCTGTTTGAATATCATATGCAGCTTCCATAAAAACTTTGTGTTGTCTCCTGTTTCAGGATGGGCCTGAACCTCACCCACACCTGGGAGTGAATCTCTCTGGATGTTTGACAAAGAGCATATATGCTGAAACTGTTTCAGACTTTTCATGTAACAACTATATTCTCTGTTTCTCCTTGCTAAAGCCCTACAGTTACTGCTGAGCACTCCTGTTTACAGAGGATAAAAAAAGAACAAAATGCAAAAGATGCATTTTGAGATGGCAAATAATTACTGTGAATCACTCAGAGATGAAACTTTATACTTTGCTTACATTTACTTCTGTTTCAGAAAAAATCCGAATTTGTTCTTGCAAAAGTATCTAGAATGATGCAATTTGAAGAAAGGAAGTCAAATCTCACACTAGGATAAAAAATGAGACTACAAAACAGCACAAAAAAAAGGGGCTGGGCCAACTCACAGCATTGCAGCTCCAAAAATACTAGAGTGGATTTTTCACTTAGGACACCGCAACCGGTTGAACTGGAAAGTCCTATTGAAAACTGAAAGCCTATTCTTCACAGAACACTTTACAGAACTGAAAAATACATGAACTTCTGATCTTTAGAAAATGTATGTGCCTTATTCCTGGACTGAAAATGTATCAAAGGAAACCAGAGGGGATTCTGGGAAACTGTCCGCAAACTACCTTTTCCCTGAAGCCAGTTTTAAATGTCAGGATTTTTTAGGCTACTGATTGTGCCACAATACTTAAACAACAATAAAGCATGATGCTGGGTCCTTACATTTTCACCAAACTTATTAAAGTGGTGCTTTTGAAAGCAAAATAAAAGAATTCTCGCTCAGAATATAAGAGTTGAGCAATGAGAATCCAACCAATTGATAATCACCTCCAGACAATAGGAGTAACAAAACCTGAAGGTAATGATGAGGATTTTATACAAGCACTTAATCAGTTTTACACAACTCCTTGAGCTCATGTTGAACTTTTGCTCCATTCAGCATGAATTGTATTACCAGTGGTTCTGCTGTGGCCTGTTGAACCTCACTTTATCTTTAAAGACTTTCTCAAAAATGCAGAAAAACTGCATTTAAAGACCAGTGGCATAACTAGTAACTCCCTCTTTAGTTCAAAGCATTTCATCTATTGTGAATGTCACACACTTCAGAAGCTCTAATCTGAAACCTATGTTTTATTCATAAAAAAGCTGTCTGGAACATAACAAGAAATGCATGATGCCACTAACCTAATCAAAACTTGTATCCAAAAACTTGTTTAAAACATCTCAGTTTAAAAGTCTTCTTTGCCAACCCATGCAAGGGGCGTCAAGGTTTGGAACAGAGTGCTCATGGAAGCAGTGGAATCGCTCTCTCTGGCAGTGTTCAAAAGAAGCGCAGATGTGGTGCTTAGTTACATGACTTAGCATGGACATGGCAGCCTTGGGTTAATGGCTGTACTCAATAATCTCAGACATTTTTTCCAGCCTTACTGATTCTAGGATTCTATGATTTTTAGATGGTTTGAACAACTTTTCAGAAGTTGTTTAATAGTTGCTGTTGTTATTATTATTATTATTAGTATTACTACTCTTGTCATTAACGTGCTCATGTGCACAAGCATATTGCTGACTTGGATCCTGTTAGTTCATCATACAATAAAAGTATTTTTTTCCTTATCTCATGAATCATCAGAAGCCCATCTAATGGGCCTATCTTCAGTGAATTAGTTTGCTTCCATTCCTCACTCCAATCCCTAACTGCTGACTGCAAGAAGCTCCTGTGCGAACATGGTAACACACGAAAACAGTATCATCTAGTCTTCACATAGTACGCTTCAGTGTTTGTTCAGTCACAAACATCTCTTCTACAATGATAGTAACTGAAGCAATGGGATCTCTAAGAAATTAGATACAACATGGAAAATCCTTCTTTTTCTCTGCATGTGGTATTTATCCATGCTGAGAAATACTTGTGTTAAACAGTAACTATGTGACAGACTACATGTCTGTGAGGGCTGATCTAATAATCTCTGTTGTCTAATCTCCAAAGCAATCTGGGCAAGAGTCAACCTGCAATGTGCCAAGGACACCAGCACAAGAGGTTGGTTATACGTAGCCCTTCACACCAAAGAATTTCAAAAAAATTTCAAAAGGTGAATACTATTGCATACAGCTATTCTAACAATTTTAAATACTCTTTCTCTCCCTAAATCTTTTTTCCTTTTTATCCAAGAACCCTCCCTGCCTACAGTCACTGAATCAATTTATTATATATTTATACACCAAGGTGCCTCTGGCCTAGCAGTTTCCAGCAGGTCGTTATTAACTGTTGACTTCAAAATTACTTGTAGTGCAGTGCTCATCAGGTCAGTCTGACGTGTTTCAATATAAACTTCCCTTTCCTGCTTTCCCTTCGCCTCTGGCAAATCAGCACTTCTGTTATGGTTGTCTATGATGACTGGAAAACACTTTCGTAAGATCTGCTTTTAGCCACCCAGTCTCCAGCCCAGTTTTACTGTCAGCAAATCTATCCTTCACAGTCAAACCAACCCCCGTCCTCCTCTCTCCCCCCATACGTTGTCTTACAACCCAGTGTTTGGAATTTAAATTACCTTCTCATTAAGTACTATAAACACCTAGAAAGTAAGCCTTTACCTGGCAATGAAAATGGAGTTAGACTGTCCTGTTCATTTTCCTCCTCTTGGTTCCCCACAGGGATGTTTCCATTTTCGATATTCTCTTGTCTCCTATTCTGAAGTGCTTTGCTTGAGCCATTGGCAGATTGGATTAACCGTTGACGCTGCAGTGTCAAAACACAAAACCGCCATAGTTCAGAAAGTATTTACTTTATGAAATCTGAGTTTTACCGTCTGTCCAGCCCCAGTTACATGGGCCATGAAGTTTCTCCTCAAAGCTTTCCTTTCAGTCAAAAACAAACGTGTCAATGGCCTAACGGTCTTCATCAGGCATCAGGCTTCACCAGGTTAACCATCCACTTCAAAATTACTGGCAGGAGTCTTTCAAGTCACGATGGAGAATGTAGTAATATTTGTTCATCCACACCATGTTTTAATCAATGTGGTTATTCTAAAGCACTTCTCACTCAACAGTTCCCACTCAAACCAGCAATAGCACCATAATCAAGAGGTAACACTCAACACATGTCTGCACAATTAGAGCTGGCTTGTGAATGACTCATTTGTTGCGGTGGTTGAGCCTGCAGCAGGAGTGACCGATGAGCCAAAGGGCCTCTCCATCTCAGATACAACTCTTCTCCCTCCTTCTCATCTCCATTCACTGACGTAAATTTAAACTTCCTATTTTTAATTTCGAAAGCAAGACTAATCCCTGTTGCCCTTGTCCCAGTACATGAAGCTCATAATTGACATGCTGCAGTTCCAACACACAATACAACAATTACAGGGATAGGTTTTAAGCATCAGTATATATACCCACTCATGCACTGGAGAATGTTAGATGCAACGGTAATTTCTTACTTTTATTAAAAAAATAAATATTTTTAGTTCATTAGATGAAGCAATGCAGGGTTGATAAGTGTTCTCTTTTCATGGCAAACTCGCGAACTCATAAAAAGTGCTCTGAAATGCCTTGAAAAATAAAGTAACTGCACAACATGCAAAAAAACTTCTGAAAGCAGTATTAACATCCTATAGTGAAAAACAGAGAAAAATCCTATCTGAATACTTTGCAAAACTTGTGAATATTTAAGTGAGAATACATAAGACCACAGATCCAAAATGCTCAAGTTCACAGAACATTTTTTGCAGATGCTGAAAGGACAAGTATCAGCTTTCTATCCACAGAGTCATTAAGAATTTTTCTCTGATCAATGAATTGACTTCAAGGATTACAGAGTCAACTGTTGTCATGCGCCCTGTCTGATCTTCTATTCCTGACCATAACGCCTTTTACTAGTTTACTGTTAAATTGGATTTTTGTTACAAATATATTAATGGTGCTATCTTTTATTGTGGTATTCATTACACTGGCTAAACACATGAACTGTGTTATGATATTGAGATCTATTTACTTGCCAGAGAAAATACCTCTTGTATTTGATATTGTGGGAGCAAATTATAAAATCCTGCCTTCATAGCACTGAGTTTTGTGGGCCAAAGATTTCACCCCCAGTACATCACTCGAGTTTTGAACAGCCTCACTTGCCAAGCCCTGCCACTTCAGCTGCAGGGTATGGAATTAGCAATATACAGTTGTGACAGTCTATCAAGTAAGAGATAACTGAAACTGTCCAGGGCAAATTCCCCTCATGAAAATATTTTGGTCCATTTTTATTTTGAGTTGAGGACTACAGTGCATACTAAAGAGGTAGGCAAATCTCTGAAGTGATCCTGAAGCATTGATAACATAAGAGCAGTTCTTAAGAATTCTGGCTGATCTCTTCATTATCCTTTTTAAACCTGATCCCTTTTGTAATAATCAAAACCAATCCTTCTGCTGCAAATAAAATCTAAATGTGCACGTATGCATACACACACACTGAAATAAACATCTTCTGTCAGTGAGATAAGGTAGTCCCTCCTTTTTGACTGCCCTCCCATTAAAACGGGTAGCATCATCAGTTGGAAATCGGTCTTCAAATCTGTTCTCACATAGCTGCTAGAGAAAGACATAGTTCTATCCCATCCATAGGAACATGGGAGAATATAAATTCCAGAATCACTACAAACACAGCTCTTTGGTGACCCCTCTGCCTCATGCTCATTTACTGTTCTTCTAATGAACATACCTCATTAATGATGAGTCGGCTTGCCATCCGCATTCTGGTGCGTGGTCCAAATTTATTCGTAATCATGATCCGTAATCCAGCTTCAGGGAACCGGTATTTGGGAGGACTGGAGCAAATGATCTCATCCACCATCATAACACTGTTTTTGCCGTACTGCTGTATCCCCTTCACTAATGATCACAATGGACAGAGTTAGCAGTATAATTGCTCTTACCATGTGTCCCATCATGCAGAGCCAGGTCTTTTCAGGCTCAGGTGGGGGTAATATTCCTCTGAATGCCTGAATTTGTGAGTTACTTTCCTTTAATATTTCTGCAGCCTGGTGAAGCTCCTCATCAGTTGGGCGCGTTGTTTAGATCACATGCTGGAAAGGGATTTCCCTCTGCTAAGGCAGCCACCAAGCCACTGTCAGGTTAGTGGGAGCAGTTTTTCCCCAGCTGCTCATGCTGTAGTACCAGTTTTCTCTGCTTATGTCCCACTAGGGTTTTGTACCCTTTCTCTAAAGGTGTTTGCACTGTGGCAGCATAGACAGTACTCCTAAAACCTCTAAAGCTATTCCATTGGGTCAAGGTGCTGCACATCCAGAAGGCCCTAATGCTGTCCTCACTCCTTCTGGAAACCTTCACTTTACCTTCAAAGAATATTACCAGTACCTCTCACATGAAAAGATTTGAAACGGTGAGAAACAATTGTCAAGAACAAATCTATGCTAGCCTTTGTTAATACAAAGGAACCCATACACAAGGTTAAGATTACAAAGTTAACAAAGTTCTACTGTGTTAAGAACATGTAGAGATAAAATTTTATTGGGTATCAACACAAGCACAAGCAAGGACTTTAGAGGAGCTCACCACCAAACCAATATTCTCACAAAAGCTACAGACTACACACAGCAAGCAGAGCAAGGCTCAGCAGACAGGAGACATACCCATGTGGCGTTAGAAAGCAGGGCAGGAAATACACACATGACTATAATAAATATTAATTATTACATCTAATAATATGTACAGAAAAAAATTCTTTGCTGCTTGTTTTCTGCTTTGGTTAGCTTGGCTTCCCCCTCTCCCTCCCCTTTTGCGTTGTTACTTACATTAGGAAGAGGAGGAGAATTTAGGAGGTAGAAGCAAAAGATAATTAGTGCATGGTTCCAGTCAGGAAGCAAAGGAAATCTAAGAAAACATTCAACTCAAACAATGGAATTAAAATGGACCTGTTCTAAACACACAGAAGCCTATATTGTTACTCTTTTGCATTGGTACAGTGTTGAAATATTTTTGTTTTTCAGGAAGAAGATTGGATCCATGCATGCATCTTAAGTCACATCATGCAATAGAGGCTTTGCTGCCTCAAGCATCTTCTAGCATATTTGTAGTTCAAGAAACACATCCTCCATAATGATTCACCAAGAAAAACCTATCATTACCAATAAACATCTATAACTTTTACGCTTCAGCATTTGAGTGTCTTGCCATGTTTCACTAAAATGGGTTCAGTGAGTATGCTGGGGTGACCTGAAGTGTCATAAATACAAGATCTCTGGTTTCACAAAGACATGTGCCCTACTCAAAAAATCCACTCTGCAGTCTTGCTTGTAGCTTAACATCTCTAATAAAGAATAGAACTATTGGTAATTGCACATTTGCTAAAGGTAAAGGAGCTATTATCCTCCTCCATCCCAACATCTAAACCAAATTAACCCTGTTGAGTACTGCAGCTGATGACGCAAATAAGGAGCACATCCACTCCAATGACTCTTGGAGTGTAGCAGCTTTTTTGTGAAGGAATATACAGCCAGACAAGTTTCCTAGGAATCAGTCCTCACAGAATATGACTCAACCACATCAACTTAACATTCGCTTTAGTTAAAGAAAAAGAAATAATTGACAGCAATGTCAGTAAGGCAAAAAGGCCAGATATTAGCAGTCTCATCAGATTAACTGCTCCCAAGTGAGCTTCTCCAGAGAATTAACCAAAATGCTTCATCTTACGGTGTCATGAAAAACATGGAAGCAATGAAGTTATTCTGAAACTGTTTCTTACAGCCCTGTGAAGACTGCGAGCAAACACTCAGCTTTGATAAAAGTACCATGACTAAAAACTCAGCATTTATGTGGAATACCTCATGCTAAATGTATAGATAAGAAACTGCAGCTATTTTGACTTACTGCAGCACATTGCTCGTATTATTTACATTATTTTCAGTCTGACTCCCTGTGCTTGTAAACATACATACCTTAGCTCCATATAGTATGGACTCCACCTAAAAGTTGTTTTAAGAAATGTGAAATGGAGAAAAGCCTTTTGCACTTCTCCTTTGTGATAATCCTTAAAAAAAAAAATCTACTGGGAACAGCTTTTCTTTCCAACAAACTTACTGCTCACCACCAAAGGTTCATCACCAACAACCCTGACAAAATCAACAGAAAGCTTCTTGACGGCTAGCTCTGATCAGGCCCCCAGAAACCCACTTTTGTCCAAATTTCTGGTTTCAGGCAGGGGTCAAACCATGCCACCTGGTGGAAATTTGGGTCAACATAATAAAAGTCAAGGGCAGTACATGTTTGTAGTTTGAAAACTGGAGCAGTATTCACAAAGTACATCTATTTTCCCTTTACCTGTGTGTGCAGAACTCACCCTTGAAATGGAATTTTTTTAATGGTGAAAAGCTCTCCTTTTTCTTTCTGAAACTTGAGTGATGAAAGGTTTTATATTATACCACAACAAGTTCTTGAAAGTAATGAAACTTACAAGCATAAAAGAGCTTTAAAGTGTGTGAACCCACCTTTTACCTGCACCCTGAGCAACACACTATCCTTGCTAGAAACAAAGTCCGTCACCCAAAGCAGCTGTTCATTTATGGGAAGTAATCAGGCTTTCCTCCTGTGGAAAATCAGATTAAGGTCAAACCTACACCTTGGTGAAGCCAAGGGAAGTTTTTTGGTGGATCCTGAAAGCTGCTAACTAGTGGTTGAAGGCAAGGCAAAGGCCATCCCTAGTTCTCTCCTTTCTATTAGCAGTGCTCCTTTCTGAAAGCTGCTGCTGGGGAAAATGCAGCTTAGCTTGTGAAGCCAGCATGTGACAACTAAGAGGGAGTCACTGACGGGTCATGGCATATTTTGAGAGAACAGGAGGGAAGAAGCAAGAGGCAGCCATGTGACAGTTTTCTAGGACAGCATCTTGACACATAAAGCAGCTAGGCTAACGCTGCCATCCTCCCCTCCCACTGCTCATTCCAAATCCTTAATCTCTTCTTCCTGAACTTTCTCATCACAGGCATGTTTGCCTATGACAGTACCTACACTCTTTGAACAATTGTCCCTCCAATGCAGCATGTATTTGTGTAATGGGTGCTGGAGAAGACAAAGGGAATCTCACTGAAACTCCAACGTCAGTCCATCTTTGAGGGAAAATCAGAAAAGAAATCTGCAGTGGACTGTTGCTAGTGAAGCCTTCTTGCTTCTTTTCTGCATGTTCTTCATTAGCATTCAATAACCTAAACATTTCCCTGAAAAGGAAATAGGTGGACAGGCAAGCACTCTGTGCTGCTGTCATCACTTTTAGCACAAGCGATAGAGAGCAGAGCCTGCTGGGAGATGGCATCAGTACCCAATGAATGCCTCAAAAGTAAAAACTACTAATATCTGTGGTCCTTACTGGATCACCCATTTCCCACGTCTCCACTTGAACACAGGAGGCATCTATGGAACCTTGCATGGACACACATCCACATCAAAGTGACAGACCTCACTATAACACAGTCAACGCTCACAAAAGTTCATTACAAAATGAGATGAAAGTATTTCAAAGTCACCTTCATTTAATTATGCTACAATGTTGTATGAGAAATAATTTTAAATTAGTATTGTCTAAACACCTTATCTAGGACCAGCGTAGCAGTGTGCTGTCATTGAATAAACCTGTAGGTACCTAAATCTACTTTAAAGAAATCCCAGCCTAAATACTAAAAGCAGAAAAGAGTGTGATTCTCTGAGTTTGCCCTAAATTCCTGTTTGGCATTATTTATTACATGAGGATCTTTCCAACGCTACCAACACTGCTGATGACCTCAGCCTCCTAGAATGGGAGATGTTTGCAAAGAACAAAGCAAGGAGACCTCACGTGTTAAGAACAGCCCAAGTGCTCACTAAATTACATGATTTGTGCTTTGAAAGTAGGAATGATTTTGCTCTACAGAGAAAAGAGAGAATGGAAGAGAAGAGAGACAAGACAAAGATAAAAAGAGGCTTAGAAAAAAAGCCAAAAATACCCAGGTATTTTTGCTTACGTCCAGTACCAGAAGCTGGATATCATCTTCTTTCCTTTATGACAAAGACACAAATAGCAAAGAACCCACATTTTTCAATGTTACATATGTGCCTGGTAATGTATACAGACTATTTAGGCATGTGAAAGCCAGTCTATTGAGGATCTGAACACAACATGTAATCCCTCTTGCCCACTGATCTACCCATGGTCCTTTCCTTCAACGTCCACATCTAAGCTTCTCATTCCAAACTAATTTTTGAAGTGAAAATTGCCTTCTTCCTGAAAAAAAAAATGTATTTATTTCACAATGTTTTAGCTTGTCTCTGAACAGGAGATAAAAAGGGAGTAAAATTGCCTATGTGCAAAGCAGCTTGTTTTCAGAATATTAAAAAAAAAAAAAAAAAAATTTTTTTTTAATGTGGCAGTACGACTGCTGAATTATCAAGTTAACCCTGCTTATGACTAAATAGTAACACTGTTTTGATATGCATTAAAGAAATAATAAGAATATCCTGTGAACTAATCTTTTTCCAAGTCCTGTCTGCTCAGCCTTACCTTTCAATAGTAATGGAATGGATGGGTCGTCACAACTAGAGGCATAACATATATTACCATCTTCCAGCTCGTTGTTGACTGTGTCACGATTTCCAACGTTCTTGCTTTTAAGGGTGAAGAAATTTTGCATCCTCATGTTGTACCTGGAAGTGCAAACAAAACGTCTGAAAAGGTTGGATTTTTGCATTTTCTTGGCAAACTTTTAAGCATCTGAGAACAACTTATGCAGGCAAGCAGTAAAGCCTAGATGCATGTTCTCTGACAACTAATAGGAAGTGAAGAGAAAGGACTGACCAACTCAGTGGCAAGCTTGACAGGAAAGCAAGGACTGCACCTATCTCTCATGACATACAGCAAACTGCAAAAAGGCACTAGAGCAGATTTAGTGAAGGCAAAACGCTGGGCTGTGGATTTTGGAGCCAGGACATTCATTATACAGCAGCTTCTTTCCTCCTGCATCAGCTCACAATTCACCTCACTGTTTTTCTCAGTACTGTGTTCCCTGTGGGGGATGTTCTTGAGCATTTCTGGGACTGCTGACCACACCCTTCTAAAGACAGCATACATCTATTTTAGCACTAGGGTGGGATCTAAGAGGGCTGTCAATGAACTCTGCTAAGACTTGATGTAGGAGAAAAGGGAGTTCCAACGGGGTGACTTGTGAGGGGAAGGCACCAAGGGATGTAAGTCTAAGCAACTTGCAATAGAAGGGTGGACTCACAGACACTTGCAGTAACAGTCAGACCTCTGACTCTCCTGTCAGAGGCAGTGACACAACAGAAGAAGATGTCAGTATACAACCTGGTATGAGATGGTCTGAAGATAAATACATGCTTAGCACTCTGTCTAATGTTCCTTGACCTTGTACTCCAGGGAGTACAAAATATGTTTAAGAGCTGATATGATGTGTCCTTACAATACAGAGTACTCCGCAGACGTTTTACATACCTTTGTATAAACGACATTTTTCTCAACTTTTTCTGAAAGCTACTTAACCTTTGTGCACTATGAAAAGGATGCATGAAAGTATTTGCTGCTGACTGAGCACAAATCTAGAATTAAACTGGTTAAGCACAAAAACCAATCGATGGTACACAGAAATACAACTGGCTGTACTGCCCTTGGGCAGGAAGGCCAAGGACAAAACAAGACCAAAAGAGTGATCGTCAGTTAACACCTAAAGGGTTTAGCAAGAAGAAGTACTTACTTCATGATAAGTATGTAGAATGAATACATAACGATGAGTACAAGGCTTTCCCACCTCAAAAAGACAGAAATAAGTGTTAGAAGGCCATTCAAACAGCTGTATGCTTTACAAGTTTTATGTAGGAGTGTGCCGTACACATCTGGTACAAGTCACATTTGCGCACACAGGATTCACATCATTAAGATTAGATGGTGTCTCAGCAGAATGAGAGGAGAAGCAGATTCTCAAGTTATGATAAACATGCAAACAAAATGCGATGCATGTATTTCAGAAATGTGCTATGCAGACTGAAACCACAGCTACCCTCTGAGGATTGTAACACCCAGGCCTTTTGTCATTTCGGTGCTGAAGCACAGGCCAGGCACTCTGAGAGCACAGTTAGAAGATGTTTATGATCTTCCACCAGGATTCACATCAGGGTGTTCTTTGGAACACCTGGCACCCCTATGAATGCTAACAGCCAGAATCAGAGCAGAATAATTTTGGTTACCCTCTCCGCACATGGGAATCTTCAGGCCTTACATACAGCCTATGTACATCCTTAATGTTTCCAGGTTCTTACATTTTCTTTTCATTTTCCCTGACCATCATAAAAACTAAACCCAAAGAAAATACATAGGATTTCCTAAGTGTTCAATCCAGCTCATACTCTTGGCGTGCAGAATGAAAGTAAATTACACAACAACTCTATGTACTGGTGAGCCTCATGGCAAATAAAAAACTGTATGGAATAATCTACACAACTTACCATTCTATTTTCTCATCATATATGAACTAGGAGGAAAAAAAGGAAACACATAAATGAACCATTTCTCTGATCTATCTCGAAAACCAATCAAATTTCTTTAGTAAATATCAGCCATATCTAGACAGACCTAATCAAGTTTTGACCCTTTCTATCCAGAACTTCTACTATATGGATTGTGCCCCTCACAAAACACAAACCTTGTGAACAAGGCCTGGCTCCCTGTCAGCCAGTGGCTGTTGTAAGTACTATTTAGTGAAACGGTGCAAGCATGTGGAAGACAGACAGATATGCACATGTTCCCTCGTGCTGTGCTGTGCAAATGACAGCAAAGTCACTTATTGCAGAAAGACTTAACATTTGATTCTGTTTAACAGCTAGTCTAGTTTTAGCAGAAGAGGCAGCCGTTCTCCTTCTTGGAGAATACTTCTCCTCTTGGGCCAAGTGGTTATACAAATTTTACTCCACCCTATGTAACTGCTGTTACTGAATACACAGCTAGTGATCCACTTGTATCACAAAATACAGACTAAGTGGATTCTTCCCTGCCTTGCTACCATACACATTAAATGTGTACACTCAGGAACTACCACACTGCTCTAGATGAACAAAGTGGTATCTCACCTGTGTTCTATGCGGAAAAACCTACCCAGAATCTCAAATAAAATTACTGTGTAGAAGGAATAAATAGCCACCTTCCCTATTTAAAATAGAAGTGTAGCTCAAAATTTTTCACCTCCACAACAAGCAGTCTCCTAGGTCAGAGGAGACTACTATCTCCACTTCATAACAGTAGCCTGCTAGCCTGCAGAACTTTACAAACCCTGGGTCCAAAGTGAATGGACACTGATGGACTTGATGGGCACATATTCCATGGGGCTATATGAAATTTTCATATTTATACAGCGTTGTGGAGCTCAGCCCTCATTTCCAGATGCCACCACAACTAGCCAGGAAAATAATTATTTGCCAGTGTGTGTATCAACAGTTAGCAGGCTGGTCCTCCAAAAATTCAAGCAATGAAACACAATGGCTGATAAAAGAACTACTTACAACAATAAGTATGATCACAGATATTGTGTAGTACACAGAATCCCGGAACACAGCCCACTGGGTGAGACAAACCACCTGAAAAATACCACACCTTCAGTCAACAAAAATATGCCCTTTCAAAAACAAACAAACAAACAAACAAAAAGGCCCGTATCTTAAAATAACTTAGGTGTGTGAGCAGATTATTATTATTAGCAACAATTCTGAAACCAAGTGCAGTTTTATGCTACTGTGAAGGTGTATCAGTCTGTTAGACAATGAATCTATAATAAGCATTAGCAATAAAAATCATACAGAAACTCCCGTTAATGAAACACATTTCTTACTAATGATACTTGATTTGGTCATAATTTCAATTGTAAAGTACAATTCACTGTACTGCAGCAAATCATTTGTTCCTCATTCCTTATATTTGTGGATATACTGGACTTACTACCTGAAAAAATATGATAAACAGTTTAACCATCTATTGAGTAAATGGAGCAAATCTTGTGCTTGTGTCTCAGATTCTTTTGAATGTCATCAGTACCAGGAAAGATCAACATATGCCACTGATCAGCTGACTGTAAACACAGTATTATGTGAAGAGGAACCAGTTTCCTTTTCCATGTATGCTACATGCTCAGTGCTGAAACCACAGCTGAGCTTTTCATAAACGTTTGCTATTTGTAAAGCATTTGTAAATTCCTTCCAATCCTTAGTGGTTTTCACAATACCATTTTTGTCTGTGATTTTGTCTTTTATTTTTTAATATTTGCTCATGGAAACCCTTACATTTTAAACAACTGAACTACACAAAGACAAGTATCTTACTAACCTGTCCGGCAAACAGTCCACAGACACCAACAATGCAGAGGATGTTGAAAACTGCTGAACCAACAATGGTCCCAACTCCTACATCTCCATGAGTTATAAATACACCTGCAGAGGGAGCAAAACACACATAATTACCTCTGTCATTTAATTTCAGCTCACTCGGAACATGTACTACTTGTAAAGTGGAGACTGTTTTAAAGATTAACCAAAGCACATTTTATAATTAAGGCTCGCTTCTCCAAGTAATAATTTGTGCTTTTAGTCTAGCTAGCAGCTCCCCAGTTTTGGCTTAAAACCTCTACATATATACTTTTAGAAAATGACTTCTTAACTAGTTAGTTCAACAGTAAGTTCTCTGTTTCACAGCTTGGTTGTTAGTTGTGCAATAATCCATTCAAATGAGCATAAAACATTTCCAGTCACATTAGAAGCATGGAATTTATTTAAAGCGCAGAAATCTTTCTCCAAGGTGAGCAAACAGACAACTTTTGCTAAAGTTACGTGATTGCTAAAGGGAGCCTTAAAGGCTTACACTTACTGCTTTTCAAGAAGTTGGATGTGAGGTTATGATGCATTCCTTTGGATAGTATTTCCTTGAAGTTTGTAAAAACCTCAGTCAGGATAAAGCCTACCAAGGCTTTAGTAAAGATTTATCAGATTTAGGCCATCATGCTGCTAGAAAGCTACAACCTAGTTGCATTACTGAAATTTGGCTGGACAAGTCCCACAACTGGAGTGCTGCTATCAATGGCTACAGGCTGTTCAGAAGGGACAGCTGAGGACAGAGCAGTGGGAGAGGTTGCCTATGAGGAAAGGCTGAGATAGTTGTGTTTGTTCAGCCTGGGGAAGAGAAGGCTCTGAGGAGACCTTACGGCCCCTCAACACTTAAAAGGGATCTTACGGGGAAGATGAGGACAGACTTTTTAGGACCCCTAAGACAAGGGGTAATGGTTTTAAACTAAAAGAGGGTAGATTTAGACTAGATAAAAGGAATAAATTTTTTACAATGAGAGTGGTGAGATGCTGGAACAAAGATGACCCCACCACTGGAAAAATTCAGGGTTAGGTTGGATGGAGCTATGAGCAACCTGATCTACTTGGAAAAGTCACTGCTCACTGCAGTGTGGCTGAACTAGATGTCTTTTAAAGGCCTCTTTCTCTAGATGGTGTCTCATAAGAGTGGAGTAGAGGGGCAGGTTGACCTCCTTCAACCTGCTGGCCACACTGCTTTTGGCGCAGCCCAGGATACAGATGGTTTTCTGGGCTGCAAATGCACACTGGCTGCACGTTGACAGATCATTATGAGCTTCTCATCATCCAACACGCCCAAGTCTTTATCCTCAGGGCTGCTCTTAATCTTTTTCCAAATATATCAAATTACTTCTCAGGGGAGTTCAATAAATCTCTTCTTTTGCATCCTGTGTTCAGAATCAGACATTCCTCTCTGTGTTTTGAGAGCAGACTCACAGTTTCATGAGATATTTTGAGTAGTTAATTATACCACGAACCACAGACTAGCTGACAGCTGCAATTGCTGATTATAAATTGACAGAAGAATGGGTACCTGTGCTTGATCTGCTGCTGATTTTTCGACAGCAGATCTCAAAAAAGCTTGTGTGTGGGCTCCATACCTATAACAGATGCAAACAGTTCTGGGGTGGAGCTCCCTGCTGCCATGAATGTGGCTCCAGCAACATCTTCGCTCAAATGTAGTTTCTAGAAGAAAACAACAGGTAATTTCATTCACTGTATTTATTCATTATTTTATTTCATTCATTTATTTCACTGTATTTACATTATGGAGTTCTCTAGTTATATATGTAAATGAATAGTCAATTGTAGCTTACATGGAGCTGATTAAAGAAAAGTATCTGCAGATTCAAAAAGATTGTAAACACCTCAAATTGTTCTCATTCATTTACTTTTTGAATTCTAAACACAATCACTCAATTCCCCCAACTCTTAGGGCTTCTAAAATTCGAAAATTAAAATATGTAACAGAAAAATATAACCTTTGTGAATAAATGCTACAAACAGCAGGCTTGATTCTGGCTTCACTTTTCAACTGTGTTAATCAACAGTGAGTCTGCTGACACAGATAAAATTAGTCCAATTAGACACAGGGAGGCCTGTGTATGGTAGAGAGATCTATTTTTATGACAGTGTCTCTTAAGCCCTAATAGGATATAGATAACTTAGAGTTCTTGGACCAGCATAAACATGTGCAGGTCCACAAGTGGGTTGCATCAATTTAGCAGTCTGAAGATCTTTCCCTTGAACTGTAAACACAGTTTTATGGGGGAGCTTTTTCCTTTTTGAGAGTCTCTAGGCTCATCTTTAGTACATTATTTTTCTTTCAAGGATAGAAAAGTAACTAGTGGCAAAAGCAGAAGTAAAAAAATCCTGTATTTTTCAAGCAGTTTGCCTGAAAACATCTTAAGCTGATGACAATGGCATCCAACACATCTTAACAAAACATAAAACACAAACATGATCATAGTGCTGCAGGAGCTCAAACCTAAGTGTGCTATCTGAACTCTTCTTAGCTGTTTAAATGTTCAGCAGAACATGAGACAAGACATAAAGATTTTATGAACGATCAGTAACCAGTAATTGGTACAACCAACCAGTATAACTTAAATATGGTGTCTCAGGTGCATGCTGAATACAGAACATCTGGAAAGGGGAAGAAAAGATTCCAGCTGAGTATTTTACTACTACTGATCACCTCCCTTATTATTCTATTTGTTCTTCTACTGGTAAGTGTAAGTTTGTAACTCGTAGTAACATCAACAGGTATTTAGTATATTTAGCCACAGGAAAACAGACTTTTTAATTAGCTACAAAAACCCCCAGGAGTTTTACAGAAAATGATCACTCTTATTTTTCTTTAAAAGCAAAGGAGATGAGATTTTCTTTTTGCCTTTAGAAAGGAGTTAAAATCTACATTTGTATTATGTACTCATTTTGTTCACCAAAGTCATACTCAACACAACATTTACAGGCCATGTATAAATTCTACCCTGTCACAATCAACTAAATTAGAATCGTACATGTAATTTTGCAAAGTTCTCTCAAAAATTATGTAAAGGCATTATGTTTATTTACTTTTTTTTCCTGCATATAAAATAAGTTTTCTCATTTCATATCCAAGGAACATACTTTTCCCATGCATTTTCCCTTTTCTCCACTTTACAGTAGGACCACATATACTTTCTCTCTTCTTGCTAATACAATGGTAAATGTGCAATAAGATTTGCATAGCCAACACATTCATTTTTCTATGATATCTTTTCACAAGTTGCTTTTAAAAAAAGGAGTACAATAATAAACCAAACTCATCCATAACCCATACTTCTCCTAGTTACATGCTTCAGGTATTTAAGAGTGGGCTTTGCCATCTGATCTCATTAAATCTTTCACTTTTTTCTGCTTGAGTGTGGCCAGAGGAACAAGTATGCACAGATAACTGGTTCATTTGTTGATGGAAGCTCAAATCATTTGAAAAGAATCAATGCCAAAAAGTTGGCAGGAATGAACTCTAAACAATGATGACACAAAATTTTGGATTCTCTAAATAATATTCTCTAAATAAATTTCTAAAAGAGTAATAAAGTTCTTTAACATACCTCACAAATCTTCTCTAAGGATGGAACAAAGAAGTCATCACATACTATGGCCAAAGCATAGAACATATATAGAGCCTGTAAAGAAAACAAGTTCAGGGAATAGTTCAGATTTTTCCTGTACATGAAAAGAGGAAAAAAGGCAATGCTACCTTTATTCAAATCAGCAGAAATATACAGCTTCAATTTTAATTCCATTCCAAATACAAATCTCCCTGTTGATAAATTTATGACATAAAACCAGATTTTTGAATGTAAGATCTCATTTAGAACAAGAATGTTTGTTAGACCCTAAAATATGAAAGGTACCAAACTTTGACAGAACAGGATGCCTCAACAGATTTCATAAAATGAAAAGTAACAGGCAAAGCTTACAAAGTTATATAGTCATCCTCTATATTTTTAACTGATTATCAGACCAAGTAATTAAACAGAAAGCAAAACCAGGCTAATTAACAATATTCAGGAAGTAATTACACCTGGAAATAAGTGGACCCTGGCCATGGATACACGTGGTTCCCCCACTGTCTTATGTAGCCTTATGTGCTGTGCCCATGCAGTGGGCCTAATCCTGCTGTTGTCCATCAAACACAGCTCCTTCTTATTTTACTTCCCCTGAGCTGGAAATGATAACCTGGAGCCTGCAGGCCTCACTTGCTTTGGTTTTACTACAACAGAAAATAAAACTCCACATGGTATTTTCTATATTCTTCAGGGTTGGTTAGCATTTTTTAAAAATTATAATTGCATCTATTGCATAGAGGCACGAAAGAGAAGAAAGAGACTCAAGAAACTTTCACATCATGCTCGATGTCATCAACAAAGGAATCCCACACTCTGTCTATACAACATGAAATACAAGTCATGTGATACATTCTGCCAGGATCTCCAAGAGAATGAATGAATAGGCACTGCATTCAGACTGGTATCATTTTCTTAAATCATAGTGTAATAGAATTATTTAGGTTGGAAAAGATCCTTAAGATCATCCAGTCCAACTGTTAATCTGACAGTATCAAGTCCACCACTATACCATGTCCCTAAGGTGTTAGCTTTTAAGAAATTGTACTCATACAGACGTATTAGAAATACTCAAATCAAATATATTGTTGATATAAACAGAACTCTATTCAGCAAGGTCAATATGATGATTAATACCTTATTAAAAAAAATAGAATAAGTAACATGAAAGGAAAACAAAAATGAAGCACAGTAGAGGAAAACTTACAGCTGTGATATGAAGCAGAATTCCTCCTTGCTGGCGTTCTTTATTTGTAAATATATCTTCAGGAAATTCATTAATAGCTGAAAGAAAAATATACTTCTTTTAAAAAAAATGTACAGCATGTATAAATGGAAGAATGAAAAAAAAAGGCTGCATCTGTAAAAATATATGACCAAACATAAGTGTCTCTTCTGATGTATTACATTACAGCTTACCGCTTCAGAATTTCTTTAGTGCTCTATAGTCTATGTAATCACAGTTGACATTCTTACTCTTACAGGAACACAGTACAGGATAATTCAGAAACTACTGGTCAAGATGCAGCAATCTGCAATGCTTTAATCTATTTAATAGGTTTTATAAACACTTTAAGATGCCAACAGAAGCATATATGTGTGTAACAGCCAAGTAGGTTCCTTGTAGTAATACACTACTATATATAGTAATATCTAGTGTAGTAAAATACCATTCCCTCCATGTAATACCATTCCCTCCATGAGAGTAGAATACTCATCTGGAATAACACTGAAATACCGTCAGCTTAAAGAACCCCTTGTCAGTTTCATTAGCTGACAAAAGGAAAATTTTTCAGAGAAGTTATTCCCTACCACATGAAATAACGTATGGTAAAAACTTAGTAAGCACACAAAGCATGTGGTTGTTAATAAATTCTGCCTATTAAAAAC
This sequence comes from Daphoenositta chrysoptera, assembly GCA_013397915.1. NCBI lineage: Eukaryota > Metazoa > Chordata > Aves > Passeriformes > Daphoenositta > Daphoenositta chrysoptera. The sequence goes on from VZRO01006624.1 coordinate 710,220, forward strand.
TAGTATTAACTGAAGTGATTAGTAGCTAAAAAAGCATTAGAAACTTCTCCTATGGGAGAAAAGACCCAGATCTACAGCTGCTGGCATCTTACACAAGATAGTTGTTCTTATATCACTGACTAAAATATCATGCCCACATGGATGCATTCAGGACACAAACACACTACTTTTCTCATTGCAACCCCCATTTTGTCCTCTGTCTCTTCCATTCAATTCAAGCTGTGGCTGTGAGAATACACATAGGACAGCAAAGAACAGAGCCCTGGCCTGAGGCTCTAGCAATGATAACAGGATCCTGCACATGAGGTAGATCTTTTCACATAATTGGATACAAAGGTGTACAGCTCCCATCACAGGTGTTCGTGCCTGTTGTGGGTTGGCGCTGAAGTTAATTGACAGTTTCTCGATCCAATTGCGCTTTCCGATTTTGCATATTTAAACCTGCTGGAGGTGTGGGAACGGCCTCTTTGAATCCAGCGTGCTCCAGGAAGAGGTGGGGGGAGGGGGAAAGCTCTGGGCCCGGCCCTGGGGCAGTCAGGCCGAGCTCCCCTCCCACAAATACCAGGGCAAGGGATCCCTGGCATGCTGCGGGGGCACCCCCTCCCAAAGCTGCAGGCAGCCAGAGAGCAGTCGGGGGCTGCAAGGCCGAGATCGCCAAGTGGCTCCCAAGATCCAGGAGGGGCTTCCCCTCCCCCCACTCCACAGGGTCCCCCATGGACCTGGCAAGAACCGATTTTCAGTTTTCTCAGACTGAAGAAACTATTAAGTAACTGGTAGCATCGAAGGAGAAGGGCTTTTCCTTCAACATAAACTGTTCACCACGGTGTTGTAAGTTGGAGGAAGAAGGAGAAAGTAAGTCAGGCGGGATGGAACGGAAGATGGCGGCGGAAAAAAGAGGGCGGAGCCACAAGCACGTGCAGAGCTTAAACCGACCCTTTTGCAAAACGCGGTAAAGAACTGTTACCATAAACTGTTATTTTATCTATTTAAAGGACATGGGGGGTGGAATTGAGAACACCCCAAGTTTGGATGTTCAGTGCAATGGACTGGCTCTGAACAGACAGGATTATTGCAGGTGGCAGTTTAGAAACCATGCGGAAGCAGAGAGGAGACCTCTTTCTTTTCCCTCGAGTTTGGAAAAACTTTTTAAGAACTCTAATATTGACCAGAAATTCCATCTTTGTTACCCTCCTCATTCTCTCCCGAGCAGCCTGTGAGGAGGCCTCATGCCCGCGTGTGATAGGGGATGGGGGAGGGGTGGTGCTGGCAAAGAAAGGAATGTTGTTTTTTTTCCCTTTTACTTTCTTAGTGTTTCTTTTTCTTTTAATCCTACCTAGTAATAATAAACTATCGTTATACTCTTTAAAAGTTTCTGAGTCTGCTTTGTCATTTTCTCCTAGTTCATATCTCACAAAAACAAATAAGTGAACTAAACCACAACATTAATTGGTGTTTCTGCCTGGTTACTGAATCAAACCTGCAACAGTGCCAGAAGTGCCATCCCCTTACTGCCACTATACAGCAGAAGGAATATATTCCTGTCCCCTAACTTGGCAAAATGGATTTGTCATCTGGGAGGCTATTACCTACCCAGTAATCTTATTCAGTTGACTGTATAGTATTTCACAATACATTAAAAATTGTTAAGTTAGTATAAACTGGAGTTTCAAGAAGCATGAATAAAAATCACAGTTTTTCTAATCTTTCTAAGGTGACTTTACTTATCTGAAGTTAATACCAAACAGGAAATCAGAAGTCCCGAAGACATCAAAGGTAAGAGCCAGAAAATAAAAATGAGCCTAGGCATCTGGTCACAAAACAAAAGCAAAGCAGCGTCACTGCAAACTGCTTTGCTTCATAGATAGCGGTAACAGTCTATTCTGGTGATAATAGTATTAGTAATAAAAAACTACCTGTAATAAATACCAGCTTGTCTCACAGAGGTAATATTACATGAATTAACACAAAGACAGCTTTTCTCTAAGATAATGCTCCTCTCAACAAAAAACTCATGGTGTGCAGTTGTTCTCACTTAAAAGTCAGGGAAATTAACCAAAGCGCTGGAGTTTGGTAGGCAAGATTTCTTCCTTATTGAAATGGCTACCTACCAGTGAGTTCCAAGATACAGTATGGAGTTTTTCAGTATAAACACTTGTTGTCTTTATGGCTTTATTATCCAAATAACCATAGGTTTGGTCTAACTATCATCTATAAATTCTGTATGCTTTATCTACATGCACTGTTTTTTATTTACTAGCTATATCGTGGCTTTAGTATTTTGAACTATTTGTTTTTCTTACCTACTGCTGTGATAACCTGTTTTCTCAGGCAAGAGCTGTTTGGATTCCCTTGGGTCCTATCTTAGGCCTGGGAATTCAACAACATGGAACTGAAGGGGGCAGTGGCATTCCCTCATCTGTATAAGCTGACAGAGGGAATACAACATTATCAGAGTTTGAGAGAGCAGTCTGCCCTCATGGTACAATCTGATGTGTGTGCACAGCAAAGTACTGCTCTGCTTCACACAGAGATATTTTCTCATGTATGGGAGATGGAGTTAGCTGGCTGCCTGAGTGGGAGTGACATCTCCTTGGTTTCTCCTGAAAAGAGACAGAACAGATGGGAGAAGGAGATGAAATGAAAAGCAGTACATCTAATGGGGCTAACCTTTGCCAAAAAAAGGAGGGGAACATACACCCATCATCTTAAAACCAGATAGAAATACAGAAATATTTATCCTGCTGGTACTGTTGCAAACTCATGGCTCCTGCAGCTCATCTTATCCAGCACAGATCTCAGGAGGAAGAGAGGGCTCCAAGAAAGCCAAGCCTATATCGAAGTTGCCATCATTCTGTAGCTTGTTCCCTCTCTCCAGTCACTAAATGAGTGGGGAAACAAAAGCAACTTAATACAGTTACAACTTGGAGGGGACATCACCACCTTTTTCTCTGAGTCATGGACATAAAAAACCCCTTCATTATGGCATGACAGAAAGGATGATTCACTTTTGATAAAAAGTTCTGGCTGAGCTGCCTGTGGCTAAAGAGCCGTACAAGCAAACAGCACACCTCAGAACAGAACATAAGAGCAGCTGCACAACATAAGCTGCCTGCATGGTTCTGGAGCAAAGACCTGGCACGAAGCTGCTGGGGCAATCCCGGCATGCCGGTGACACCTGCCCTGACTTAGGCTGTTAGCAGATTAATTCTGGGAATCGTGGGAGCATTGTTTCCACATGCCCTACACATACTCTGACAGGCAGGCTGCCAATGAAGTTAAGTTTCAGAATCCCCTAAGCCTGACAACCATCTCGACAACCACGTGGATCTGTGGTTTTATAATCTGCCTTGACATGTGATTTCTTCACCTTATTAGCAGCTGATTTACTCACAACAAACATGCCAACTCTTAACACCTGCTAAGCATTCAAGCCTGCTACAACGCTTAACATTGTTCCTCACAGGGAAAATGGATCTGTAGATTTTTGAAGGCTGTGTGCAATCAGCTCTGCCTTTGCAGGAAGAGGGTTAGGCACAGGATGTACACAAAAGCTCACTACCCCTTTTAATGCCTACATCTTGCTCCTCTGTCTCTTCAGGACGTGTTACAGCTACAGATTGCAGTGCCTACCCCTTCACCCTGGCATTTAGGGATGCCATCAGACTCACCCAGAGCAGAGGTGTAAGGGGATGAAGGATAGACAGAAGACAGAATTACATACTTCCCCTTTTACCCCTTCAATAATCATATTCACAAGCCAGCTTGAATATTTCAAGTTTGTGTCATTTGTTTAGCTTTAGGCATTTGTCATTAGCTTTAGGCACCTCTGTATGTATTTCCGCTTATGTGCAATTCCCTTTTCACATTCCAGATCCTCATCTTTCCCAGGCCTGGGGTTGTGTTCATACACATGCAATTGTGCTTCAGTGACAGGGAACAAACTCATCACTGTGTGCAGAAGTGAGCTTCTTTGTAGTTGTCAAGCAAATGCATGCATCATTACCTGGTGTCAGCAGCAAAATGTCAACAGTTTTTGACAGGAGTTGAACTTGCAGCAGATGTTATGGTACTGCAACTTGCACTACTTTGTAATTCTGTACTAACCTGTTAGAAGATTTGTTTGAAAGCCAAAAAGTCATCATTGCTTCCAACAACATCTCCCTGAATGCAGGGGTCCTATTTCAGCTGAGTTGCAATGAATAGGATAAGTATGTCTTAGAACTACTCTTGCTTTTAAAACATTTGTGGCTTTAGCCCATGCTGCTCTTCAAAATCAGTGCAGTGGGAAGATCTTTACAGAAAGATGGTTAGTGACTTTGAAAGCATCCTCCCATATTGTCTTTACCATGAATGTCAAAAGGGTTGGTCCCCTGTCATTTTTCACCCATTAGCTCATGTGCTGAAGTTGTACAGTCTCAGAAGGACAGTGGTGACCTCAGTGCATGCAGATAGTCTCAGGGAATGACATAATACACTCATCTGATCCTCTTGCACAACCTGTGCTCTGTCAATATTGTGATGGAAAAGAAAAGTGGGTAGCTTTTGCTCATAGAAAAGTATTGACTTTAGTTATGTAATGTAGTGTTAATACTGGAAACAAAGTCAAACCCAAAGATCTTACCATCACAGTGAAACTAGTTTACTCAAATATAAAACGTGTCCTATGAAAGTCCTCCTTTTTAATAATACTTCCCAAATTAGATATAATGGGTTTGAACAGTCGTTAGAAAATCACAAATGTTCCAGGGTACATTTAAAGAATTACAGGAAGCCTAAAATAATGCAAAACATATACATAAATCTCAAATTTTAAAAGAACTCTTCATAAAATCACAAGCTAATATGCCCTTAGCTGAACTGTCAGTGAAGAAAAATGGTACACTGAGCAAGTGCATTTAAACATGAAAGCAGGTAACATATAAATCTTACAAGGAGCAAAGAAGAAATAAAGAACAATTCACTGATAATGCTGGATGCCCCCTGGAAAAAAATAAGCATTACCAAACTTTACACTCCCATTCCCATTAGACACCTGTTTCCAGTTTTCTGTAGCAGGATGACTTGTGGATTTTCCCTCAAATGCTCAGTTCAGCTTCTGCTGGATACTAACCTAGGCAGCAGTCTTACAGCAAATCAGGAATGGGTTATTCAAAGAAATACACATTTATTTGAAAAATTCTGCAAGGACACTTCTGTGGAGATAATTCTTTAGTAAACTCGTCTCATGGATTATGCGACCTGGGCAACAATAAGGCATCCAAATGAAGTGCAATAAAATTATTTGAAACACCACCCAACTTCTTTGAGAGGTATTTGTGCATCCATGTAAAACTATGTGATGCCGAAGATCAAGCTTTCTATTTGCAGGCAAAGTACCATCTTGGCAGGAGGCATACTAAGCATCCTCCTCCGTATCCCTCACCTCATAAACATTAGGAGCAAATTTACAAATTATGAGCAAATTTTATCTCTCTGGTATATTAATTCAATTTGCATTGCTCAGCCAAAAGAGGACTCCCCAGTGTCCTTGGGACATATATGTACAATGGTAAAGTGGCAGCTTAAAGTGGAAGCAAATAACAGACTCAAGTCTCAACCATTAAATCCATTTAATATATGATTGTAGAGAATGGTATATTTATGAAATAGCCTTGAAAGCTCTCTTTCCATCAGTATGAAGTTATGAAAATATCTATACAAGACTGGTTTAGCTACAATAAAAAGTAGAATTAATACCTTATTAAATCCTGGACTCACATCGAGTTTCTTTTTTCTTTTATAAAAAAAGAAAAGTATTTGCACTCATTAAGTCAATGTCAGACAATGAAAAAACACATTAAGAATTATCTGTCAACCAAAAAATTGAAAGGGATGATGAAATCCCAGTTCCTGATCTAGGGAGTCAGTGATGACACAAGGATACACAAACAGTGCAACATGAGGATGCATCAGCGCATCAGAGAGCAGCGTTTCATGGGTTAGCCTTTGCGTTAATGTTTTAATGTCCTCAAAAGAACTCTAAAAGGTTCCCAAGGCTTCGAATCATGTTTTGTTTGGTTTTTTCTCCCTGGCCTCCAGACCATTCACACAATTTCTGAACTCTTCTGGCATCTTCTCTTATTATGACTGTGGTTTTCCACAAAGCATGTGTGTATCCTTCAAAACCCCACCTATGGACACCAACCCTTTTATTTTACACCCCAGATTCTTAAACCAGGGTACTAAAATAATTTTCACCCTCTCCCCTTTTTTACTTACTGACTCATACTGCTTCAGCTCTGTTTACACTACTCTGAGCCAAGCCTGGCAAAGCAGTTCAAACACTAGCAGGATCCAGCACTGGTGCAGCTTTTTCAGATATGACATGTCATTTGCCAGCTCCGGGGGAATAATTCTGGTTCTCAGGACTGAATAAACACTGTGGAATAATGTGAACAGGTTTAAATTGTACTACCTCTTGACTGTTCTATGAATTAACTACAGACATCAGTTACCAGTAAAAAATTGTGTCTTCTACATGGAATTTGCCCCTGGTTTCCCATTCTGAGCTTGATACATTTGACCTTCCCTCTCGGCCTTTCTCTCATGTTTTATTTCCTGGAAGTCACAGGTTTCTATGGTCTACAGCATCTGCTTCATTTAAGGGAGAGAGCTTTCTGGCTCTGCTGGGTTTTGGACTCAGTTTGGCTGTGTCTTTTTAAAATACAGATAAAAAGTGATGTCCCTGGCAAGATCACCTTTTGGAAAAAGGATAATGACTGGATTAACAATCAATACTGTGACTCACATAAAAAGGACAGTTATTAAAAGGTCAGGCAACTTTTCATCCCTACAGAAAAGAATCATTCCTTGTTTTTCACAGGTCAGCCTTCCAGCTGCAAACAAGCTGGAGAATCAAACATCACACTATAAGGTTTTGCTATTATCAGCTCAAGCTCAATGAGGTCTTGAATTTTTTTAATCCCAGTCAGACTCAAAAATTTCTTCCAGAACTAAAGGATGGAAAGTATTTATGGTAATTGTTCAGCCTAATCACTTATAAACTCAATTTGTTCACCTCACAATAATGCCAAGAAGAGGCTGCTTTGTCTGACATGTCAATAGTATCTTCAAGGGGATTTCACTACAGATCTATTCATATTTGTATTGCCAGAGAAAAAATGACAACCTGGTTTCTGTAAAAATGAGCTTTGAAAATCAACCAGACAAGTTGCAGAACTTCACTGAAAAGATTACAAAAAGTGTAACTGTAACATAATTTTAAGACACTTTGGACTAGTGACCCCCTTTGAAATTACCCACTCCATTTGGCACAAAAGGACACTTTTATACATACTGGGTATTAACTCCCTAATTTTGTTACTGAGCATGCTCTTACATATACTGTTGCATTATGCCTAATGAATAGCTTGGCAATCAGAGTAGACCACTATCTCTTCCCTGGTTCCCAGAATTACTCTCTCAGCAGGTAGTGTACAAGGAACAACCAGCACAGAAGCTGCCTGTGACAGATTTCCCCACACTACAGAATTTCTTAGTGAAGAAAATCTTCCCTGTGCTACTTGAATATACAAGCAAGAGGGATCAGTTAAGTGAATTTGGTCCAAGGCAGAAATCTTCTTCTCTGAACATCTGAAGGCCTTATTTGGCAGAGGGATGCATTATTAGTCCATTCCAACATTATTCCACTGATGCCACATGAACAATGGGATCAAAACCGCCCTTCAAAAAGTAAAAGCTGGTTACCACTGCAGAGCTAATAAGAAGGACTATTACATTTATGAACGGATATAAATAAAGTGACAGGAAATAACATCTTTCCTCATAAAATATCACTGATCCTGTTCCATGAACATCTCTGCTTGCAAAATGACTACAAAAGCACTTTACTATACAACCAAGTTCCTTCCACCTGTCCTTCTTCAGTGAACAAAATATGGTGGTTACTACCTCCTTCCGCATATTGGAGATAGACCTCAAATAACACAGAATAGGAGGCTATTTCCTGCCTGGTACACCCTCAGTAGAAGTGACAACCACATACAAATGGCAAAATAACTGGCAAAATTGACTTGATCCAAGTCAGACCACAGATTAAGTCTGAACAGCTGGTAGCCAGAAAAGCTACCAGGTTACTTGAAAACTGAACAGATCACATGTAGAAAGCACTGAGAAGAAAGAAATAAGCAACCATAAGAGCTGCCACAGCAGCTATCATTGAGAACAGAAGTGCACTTTAAATGAAACCGTGCTATTGCGCCTTCAGTACAGTTAATGCATAATAATAGGCTTTTGAATCCCTTCTACTTCAGTAAAAGCTTCAACATGGCTCATTTAAAAGCAGCTGTATTGGCATTCTTTTTCCCAAAATGCATGGAAAAGAAAACGAAATTTAATATTTAAAATATACCCCATCCAAATAGGGATTTTAACCATCAGTAAAACTGGGATATTCTCCAAGATGAAATAGCATGGAAACTATATATGGCTAAGATTCTATCAGGCTAAGATCAAGTTAAACAAACTGCTTTTCTAGAAAAAAATGGGCATGAGATAGCAGAGCAACAGCAAACTTTAAGTCAGGCACACTAAGACCAGAGAAAGGCATAAAATGAAGTCAGGCACGGCTTCATTTCCTTACTTAGAAGCTTCTCTTTCTAGATATAGAAGGAAAGTTATGGAAGGTAGCTTTAGAAAGACCTACTCAAACATTTATTCCACCCCTACCAAGTAAGGATTGTTTCCAACAGTGAGTTTTCCTGTGCTTTGTCCAAAAAGCTCATTTAACTAAGAGGGAACAGGTAAAATTCAAAGATGCGGCAATGAGGCAGAGGCCTTAAGGCATCTTTGCTGACCTTTCTGAGGCCAGAATACCCCACAGAGTTCAGTACAGGCAAGCCAACATTTTCAAGGAACTCAGACGTCCTACCCAGCCCGTATAAAAATCAGGCAGTTGATGCCACAAGTTTCGATCTGCTGATTAATTCTCCAAATTTTGCTTTTACTTTGGAAGGAAGTTGAATTTTGAAAAATTAATTCAAGTTGCACCTACTAAGCTCTCAAAAAAACCCCTCCAACAGTGTTAAAAATCTCAGGATGAAGTTAGGCTTTGAAGTCAACCATTTAGTATAATTTTGGTTCCATGTACCCCTTGGTGCTTTCAAAGACTCATTTTCATATGGAAATCAGACGCACAACAGTTTTTCTGTGTGAGCCATGCTCATGTGGAATAGCCAAGTCTCATTACTTCTTTGTAAAACATACAATATTTGTTTTTCACTTTTTCTGAAACCATGGTCTTGAAATCATGCAATTATATAAGAACATCAGCTTTCACTTCAGACAAAAAAATCTGCTTCAAGCCTTTTTGTTTGTAGAAGAGGGCCCAAGACCAAAAACCTAAAACATTTACAAAACCCAGAAGACAAACAGAAAAGAGACCCAGACTTGTTGTTTATCTTTTAAACAAACATCACAATTTTGCAGGGCTAGGTTTACACTTTTTGAGCACACAGGATTACCAGCATTACTCATCAGTTCATATAGCTCAAAGTCACAAAAACATGAATGTTCCAGCATGCAGTTTCTGCTCAATAATAAAAAATGATATCAACATGTTTCTTATGCCACAGACTAGCATCTCCTTCACCTTTTCCACGTAAGTAATCCCATCCAAGGCAACTGAGAGTTAAACCTCTAGCTCCTATGTCACAATTCCTTTACTACACAAATATTTTTTCAAATGGCAGATTTGTATGGTCCTCCTCAGACAACATTCCTTGGAGCATTTTCTCATTAGTCTAGAAACTCAACAAGAAGCTGTAAACAGTACTGCAGTACTTCAAGAACAATCTCTTTTAAGTTCTAGCCTCTATTACATACTTCAACAGCCTCACATTTGATACAAAATCTGGTAAGTAAAAACCACCTTCTTACAAGATCTGGAGACTTACACATTCTTACACATACTATACATACACATACTACTACAATAGTAGCCTATTAAGCAGCACTGGAGATTTGAGGGAGGGAAACTGATTAATCTCCTAAATGCACAGTAATTATTCCAGAATAAAAGTGATCTTGATGTAGAATAGAGGCAAACAGCAGCACAATCCACTGTTGGAAAGTAATAAGATAAACATTACAATAATTTCACAATCCAAAATTACAGTCCTTCTTACGCTGTCTTCGACCACATGGAATCCTATTCCACGACTATTTAGTATCTGTAAATAAATGTTGCAACGAAGCTCATACCAATTCACAGAAAGGAGAGAGAAACTCTACTTAGAGCAATGCTAAACGAAGCTGAGTACAAGGCCAAAAGCCACTGAAGTGAAATGAGCAAAAGGAAGGAAGTAAGGGGAAAAAAGGTACATCAGTTTAGTAACATCACAGCCCAATCATGGGCCCAACCATCCGTACAGGTTTTTTTTAGACTTTAGAAGTTAAGCGTAGAAGAAAGTACAGTTTAACATAACACACGTCACTCTTTAATCCAGCCAGGTCAGAAACCATTAATAGGGGAACTACTGCCACACATGCTTCAGCTCATATGGCACAAGCCCAGCTGGAAGCCTGGATATATAGGTCATAGCTGCAGCTTCTGCTTCACTGCTACTGGTACTACAAATAGCTCACTTAAACTCATGTATTTCTCCATTACTGCAAAAATTCTCAGGCTGCAAATTTTGAGTGTTGCTTTGTAGAACCAGGCATCCCACTGTCACAATCCTGCGTGTAGGTACTGTCTGAAACCAAGTCAGAGGGCAGCGCTTCTCATGCCAAAGTAACCATCAATAGTGCAAACAATTTAAAGAGTGCTAGCAGTTTTTATTTTAATTTCTTTCCAAACTTCACTGCCTGACACGCAAATTAATGAGTTCTCTTCAGCTTATTCTGCACCGGTTCATTACTCAGTATGCATACAGACTATGAGGTAACATTCAGCAGAAAATCCCACATCAATACATCAAAAATATATTTGTACCTGATGGATGCTTGCAAAAGGCTTAACAGGCACCAAACTATATTGTCCAGCCTTGAGAAGCAAGAAAGGTACATTTACCTGGACCATCAGAAAGGCACCATGGAAAACAGTCACTGTCTATAAATTAGGTAACTATGAAATAAAGACAGAGAATTATGGAGTCTCAGAACATGGTAGGCAAAGAATCAGCATCTGAGAGCTAAAGAAGGTGGAAAAAAATCAGTTATGTATATGCACTAAATTCTCAACAACAGGAGAAAATTACATACTCATCTAATCATACCAAACAGTAGCACATATTTAGGCCATATATTACAAAGCATTTTTGAGACTATATACATTAAATTTAAGAAATCTCAGAACACCACCCAAAATTTTCTTAAGAAACATCACACCAAGATGGTACCCACAAAATACATGTAGAAATAGATCATTCAAAGGATGTTTTGAGTCTGGTCTAAATAAGGCAAGACTCCAGTGTTACCCACATCACACTCTGCAGTGCCATTCAATGAATCTAAACATACAGCTGCAAAACATACAGAGTGCTTTTACTTCGGCCCATATAGCAACAATACTGCATTACTCGTCTTAAAATAAGTTTGTATTATCTTCATCTCATGATATCAGGTGGTTCAGAAACTGATTTTGTTCTCTTCGTACTAGTTTAGATGAATTGAAGAAGAAACCCCAACTTTCTAACATACATTAGAAATACACAAAACATATATATATATATATATATTCTGTTCATATTGTCTCTATATGCATCTATTTAGATTTTGCTCAAACAGTTTAGGTGAAAAAACCCCAATGTGCACAAATAAGGTGGTTCCTTGTATTCCTACTGTGCACCAGAAAACAGAGACAGTCATAACAAGAAATCTGATAGAATATGGCTGCAGAAGCAGAAGGTGGCTGGAAGAGTGGTCAGAAAATGAAGTAATGTGAACTAGGATGGTAAGTACTTAAAGAGAGCAGAGCCTCACCACAAACTTCATCTGCTTTCACCTGATGTAAGGAAAGCAGAGCCTTAAACTGCTCATCTGATCAACCATATCCCATCTGCCTAGAGAGGCCAGACCTAACATTTCAAAACTTCTTTATATACCCATTTTGGATTACTAAATTACTAACTTAACAAGTGTCACTGTGTCATGTAATACCAATCTCTTTCACAGTCAGAGGGAAAACAAAATGTATGAAAATGCCTCATACTCTTTGTACCTCCTTTCACCATCCTGGCTCAATGTAGCTGATGAATACAGCAAGCTGACGGACCTGTTTGCGTATTTCAATTTACCTGGAATCAAGGATTTTCAGACACCAAAGGACACTACCAGATGACCTGTTTGTGTATTTCAATTTACCTGGAATCAAGGATTTTCAGACACCAAAGGACACTACCAGATGAGTACCATTTTTCTAGTCTTTTGTTCTGTGAAAATGGTTCTTCTGGTACTTGGCAAACAACAAATACTGGGCATAAAATCTTGTACCTGGTCTGGGAAACAGTAAGGCCCGATAAACCTTTCTTGCTTAATAATGGATTAGGTGTTTTAAAATCCTTAACTTGAGCATGGCAGTACTTTGATTCCAGTTGGCTAGCCTGTCAGAAAGCACTAGTTACTGCCTACTTCAGCACCTCTTATCAGCCACTAATACAATCACTACAGTCGTTCAATCACTGTGTGAAGCTCATGTGTTATTTTCTAGCACAGTTGCTCTCATCAATGTTAAACAAATTCAAGACAGATCATTCAGATTAATTTTGCAGTGAAGACACAAGCTGAATGATAGAACATGATTTCCCCAACTCCACAGTGTAATTAATGCCACAGTTGGGAATGATATGTACCAGTCTGATTTCCAGCAGTTGTTCCATCCACTAGACAAACCTCTTCCCATTCTTACAGTGAAAGCATATATTGTGGTTTAGTACAAGACTGGGCAGTTAACCAAGTAACAGCTTGTTTTTATCCGTTTGGTTTTTTTCTTCCTAAATATAACAGTTGGGAGATTTTGAAATGTGTCTGCAGATGAATCAACAGCTTAAATGGTTCACTGAGCAAAATAATTGTATGGATTTTTTGTGGTCAACATGGGGATTTGAACGTATTTGCACTTTGCAGACATAAATTAGAGAATAATTCATTTCAATTTTGGTTCCCTTTAACTCTCATTTCTTAACCACATTTTTGCTGAGAAGCTAATGTTGAAACTAAGAAGCATAGCTCTAAAGAACTTAATGGAGCTCTGCTGATTTACATCAGTTTGAGATTCCAGCCCACATATTTTGCTTTAATTAGAAAGGTTCAGAGGCATAAACAGGGCAAACATTGTAAGTGCATGATGTTGCTCTCAAGTTTGAGTTTAGAACTAGACAAAAGAATTCTGAAGTAGAAAAACTGTTTGGATGATAAATTTCAAAAAATATAGAAGAAGTTTTCATGGTGTTTCATAACAACTACATGGCACAAATCAAGGACCTAGATTCCATAATAGGCTGAGTGTTCTGTCCAAGTAAGGTCACCGGCACAAATCTAACCCACCAGTTACAGAGGTTCCTATTAATATTGTCTCATTTCAATTAAACTTATTCTTTTTAGAGTCAGGCACCTATTTAACTACTCAGATTAAGTTCCTGTGATGATCTTATCAAAAATAAAGCCACCAAGCAAAGATATATTTGCCTTTGCAGTTTATTTCGCTGAAGAGAGTTCCAGCTGTAACTAAACAGTCGAACTACATTCTGCTAGACTACAGCACTATTTACACTGAGAAATAATTATACTTATATATTATACCAATTAACAATTACATATACACCACTGGCAGGCAAAACAAAATTTTACATATTGAGAAACGTATTTTGACAACCTAGCCATTATACTCAATGGCACTGGTGCCCCTTTTTCCAATGGATTCACACCATCAGCAGTTCATGCAGCTACAACACCAGCACAGACTGTTAAAGAAAGCTGAATTAGTATACAGGCCATATTGTTTCAAGCCATAATATAAAGCTTTCTACACAACTGATGGAGAAAAGCACAGAGACATCAATGTCAGACTAAGCTACTTATTCCAACCTTTAACCTAGATGTTGTGGGCACTGTGCTCTGCTACCTGCATGGTGAAGGAGTGGCAGCCCTGGAACACTCCAAATTACTTAGCCACTCTAATAAAATGTCATGTCTCACCCACAGCAAATGTCTCATAGAAAGCAACTGGAATATGACTCCTTAAGGAAGCAAGGATAACACCTGAGTATTAGAGAATTCCAGCCATCCCCAGTAACATAGTGACAGCAGCCCAAGCTAGGCCTAACCCCTTTCACTCAAGGGATGCTGTGGCACTTAGGAATGTGATTGCCAGACTGAAATAAACTCCATTATTTGTGGAAGTATTTGGAACACAGGAGATCATCAGAGGACTCAGATGCCAGTGGTGTTTCACACTGGAAGAGGCCTGCCCTGGTTTTTGGATGTGACACACCACAATTAAGACTGGGCTGTGAATGGTGAAAATGTAAGGAAATGACAGATTCTGACACACACAGTAATAACTGTAGACCTTAACAAATACCAGCAATGTTAGTAATGACAGAAAAGGCTGCAGCCAAGGAAGAGTGATGTGGAGTCCACAGGGCTCCTCTCCCACCTCATCAAGCCGGAAGAAATTTGTTTGAAAACCTAAAGAAGGCACAGCTTCCAAGGAAAGGAGGATGGCACAGGTGTGCCAGCAGGCTGAGGTGTTAGTGGCAGCTGGAAGAAGCTGAGGAGAGGGTGGTAATTGTCTAAAATTAACATGTAAAGAGGGAACACTGTACCATGAATAACTGACATGAACAATCAAAAGATGAGTAGAACCTTTTCTTAATAATAAATGCAGCCACATAAAGGCATCAGAACATTGAATAACCTTCCAAATAAAGCACTGGTATTGACAGCAAGAGTGCTGTAGGAAAACTGGATATAGGATACAAAACAATGTTAATGCCTACGGAAAAAAAATCAAACAAAACCACAGTCTTTACAAAGTCACAATTCTCCACACATTTGATATGCAATCATACTTTTATTTTCCCACAAAAAACCCCAAACAAAAACAACAACAAAAAAACAAACCAAAACAAAAACCTAAACAACCCCCAAAAACCAAACCAAAACAACCCACACCAAAAAGAAACAAAAAAAATGCCCCAGCCCTCCACTTCTCTGCCTTCCCCCCTGCCCCCCCAAAAAAAACCACCTCACTAGCATAGCTCTGGGTTAAGGGATATAGACTGCAGGAGGAAAGTGTTTAGAGAAAATTCCAAAAGCCAGTTTATATGCATTTGGCTTAAATGTTAGCTGCACTGTAAGTAAGCCTTTAAATACTACCATACTGACATGCTAGAGACATGGAAGTGAGATCACAGGTCTGTACCTATTAATCAATAAATAATCAAAGTGGTAGCCTAATTTTGCAAAGAACTTCTTACTATTCAAGTCCAACAAAGTAGAGCTGCCGAACAGTTCACACAAAAGTCATCCCATTATTATGGAACGTTCTTGTTAAGAAAAGATGAAGCAGTGGATTATCTTCACACCATTCTTAAAATTCATCATTCCAAATACACTATTTGTAAAACTTACGTACACAGTAACACAACTAAGCACAATAATTAATGACATAAAACAAAAAAGAAATCATAGAGAACACTATACAGGATTAAGAGATTATTGATAAAGTGATCGCTACAAGAGTAAAAGGCTTTAACAACAACAACAAAAAAAAGCACGTAAGAACCACAGAATATTCTGAGTTGAAAGGGACCCACAAGGACCACCAAGTCCAACTCCTGGCCCTGCACAGGACCATACCCAAGAGTCACACCATGTGCCTGAGAGCATTGCCCAAACACTTCTTGAACTTTGTCAGGCTGGGGCTGTAGCCACTTCCCTGGGGAGCCCACCCTCTGGGTGAAAATCCTTTTTCTAATATCCAACCTAAACCTCCCCTGACACAACTTCAGGCCCTTCCCCGAGTTCTGTCACTGGGCACCCCAGAGCAGAGATCAGTGTCTGCCTCTCCTCTTCCCCTCACAGGAAGCTGTAACTGCAGTGGGGTCTCTCTCCCCTCAGTCTCCTCCAGGCTGAACAGAGCGAGTGACCTCAGCTGCTCCTCACTCGGCTTCCCCTCAAGGCCCTCCACCATTCTTGTGGCCTTCTTTAGACACTCTCTAATAGTTCAGTATCTTTTATTGTGGCACCCAAAACTGCCCCCAGCACTCGAGGTGAGGCCGCCCCAGTGCAGAGCAGAGGGGACAATCCCCGCCCTTGCCCGGCTGGCCATGCTGGGCCTGATGCCCCCCAGGGTATGGTTGGCCTTCCTGACTCATGTTCAACATGCCATGGAACCCCAGGTCCCTTTCCACAGTGTTTGCTCTCCAGCATTTCGTTCCTCCACCTGTAGGTACATCCAGGGTTTTAGAAAACACAAAGAGCTAAGAAAGAGAAGACTGAAGTAAGTGCAGAGAATATAGAGAGAAGTACAGAAAACTAAATGAGGAGTGGGAAATTACACAAAACATGCACAGTAAGGAATAATTACTAAGAGGCAAAATGCCATTTTGACTAAACATTCAGGGATATGCTAATGAGACACAAGGACATCTAGGAAGAAAAGCCTGAAGATCTGAGAACAGAAAAATGTGTGAGAATCAGGCACAGATAAACATACTTGGAAATTAACCATCAAAGAAGTGATGATTGAAACCAGCAGAGATGAAGATGTCATAAAGAAGGCAACAGAAGGACAAAACATGAATTATGCCAAGAGAAAACTAAAAAGGAGGGCAAGTAAACTCTGAGTAAAGCACAACATATCCAACAGAGCATGACACCAAAGAAGACAAGAGAAAGGAATAAACAGAGTGACGATAGTATCAGCAGAAACATACAGATAGATCAAGAACTGTCCCAGTGGTCTCCCTAAGGACACACAAAGAAATCACAATTACCCTGCATATTTCATTAGGAGTGAACCTATGGGAACCACAGATCTTAAAAACATTTTAACCAAAACACCAAAACTCTAACTCCCATCAAAGAATCCACAAAAAAACCTAATGTGTAAAGAGCCTGATTGAACAGTATCAGTCAGGTAAAACTTGCAGTTCAAATCAGGTGATCAGAAAGACTTCACTAATTTGTAATAGTGATTTCTAAAACACAGTAAATTAAACCCAGCAGTACTTACTTAAGCCAAATTATTTTCACAGTGGCTTTTCCCTGAAATATGACTGCACATTTTGGCCCAACTCATTATTCTTCTTTAGATTATAAAATCTTTTCTCTGCCAGTATCTACATTACTTGTTGGCTGACTTTTGAACAGTATTAATTAATAAACTCTAACAATTTGGCTACTATTCTGTCCTCAACTCAGGCAATACCCTGACATATAATCTTGAACAAACATTTGGATTCAGATCATTCAGATCACCCATTTCCCATCTCACCATTTTGTCACGTTTGATGACTGAGATGCAAAGAGGTTTTACAACTGAAGACTTGGTAAATAATAGTGTCTACACTAAAGGACAAGCTACGAAAATACCTTTCTTGTTATCAAACATAAACGTGCCAGTAAGAGTAAGGAAGACACTTTCAAGACATCTACTGAGATGTAGGAGATCAGATCGTTTAGACATTTGTTAGTTCGACTTGCTATTACTTCGACTTTTGTAAAAGCTCAGATAACACTATCAAACAGATGTGTGCTTGCTGTGTTTTTCTAGTTTTGATAAATGTGTCTATAACACTTATGTGAGTGTATTATTTAGGTGATTCTGATGAAAATATTTCAGACTTCAGTGGTACCAAACATAGTAGTCTCAAGATTTTGCCTCTTAAACAGAAATTCAGGAAAGGAAAAAGATACACTCCAACGTGAGTATATGCTGTGCAGAGTCACAAAACAGCCATTAAGATCTCAGAGAAAATATTATTAGACAATGTTACATTTCATGCTTTGAAGGTTTAAATTCTATCAAGTCTGAGACTATCTGATCCTGTTAGCATCTGCCTTTCCACCAGCAAAAAGAATCACTGAATTGCAGAGGCAGAAACAATAGTGCTTTTTATCAGGTGTGTTGAAGCAGACTGACTACACCAAGCAAAAAATGGAGTTGGATGAACTGGAAGCATCCTCTTCTACTTGAACTTCCCTGAATTGCATGGCCAGGTAAAACAGCATGGTAGCTCTGGTTTGAATCACCTGTGCTACCACATACAAGTAATCCCCTACTTAACTTGATATATATTAATATACTTTCCGTCTCCCATTCAACCATATAAATTATATAATCCTCCTGAAGAGTGTAAAATAACTTGCCTTCTAGCTTTTATTAAAACATAAACAAGCAATATAATGGGGTGCCAGAGAATATTAGAAGACTGAATGACATGTACTTAAAAAGCAACTCCAGATCAAAATGAGAAAGAAAGAACACATCATTAGGGGTAGGGTGAACACTTTTAACAACTATCAAGTACCTCTTCCAAAGTTCTAATTATTAGAAATCTTGCAATTATATTTACAATGAAACAGCCAATAAGCTCAATTTTACTTCTGCTACAAAACGTCAGGGCTGGAGGTGTGTATGCTTGCTGTGCAGAAGATACTGCAAGTGTTTTAAGAGCTGATTCTCCTATATGAGTGCTTGTTCCAGTTCTGTCCCAAAAACAAAGTCTACATGACCCAAAACTTGGCTTCCAGCCCTGTATTTCTGTGACTGGAGGGGCAGAAGGTTTACCTGGCTAATTTATTCAAATGCAGGTGCCCCAAATGAAGTCTGAGTATCATGGCCATAGATGCCTGCTTCTGGGTAATTATCCAACCTGATCATTTGCTGTCAATTCTTGAGCTCTCGGCTTCACATTTCCATCTTGTCCACCATGCTTACCTCAGCCTCCCAGTCTCATTACAACCAAACTTGCTCTCAGCCCTTTGTTAATTGCACTTCTAATCCACAGCCTTTCTGTCTCTCCAGCACTCACAGGACCTTCTTTCATCTCATTCACTTTCCTACACTTTATTTTAGACCCTAATCTTGGGAGCCACCTTAAAAGCATGGTTAAACTTGCTTTCTCTAATAAGGGTAAACATTAACATATACTATACTAAGTCAAAGTCTGGGGCTGTGCTTCATGTCGAAAGCTGGGGCAGGGCACAGGAGAAAGTATCTCTAGGTGTCCTGTTTACAGGTTTGTAAACTTACAGACCCCTAGAAGAAAAAAATCAGAGAACAATTTTCAGGTTGCTTTTAATTTACTGAACTAGAACATAATCGAAAGTGGTTATGAAACACAGCTCTCGGAAAACAATAAAGAGACTGCATTTGGGGGTTGGTTTAAAGCTTTTTATTTTAAGAGATTGATGGCCAGAGCAAGGGTATATAAAATTTTCCCATATATTCCTCCTAGTATTTTCAATATACAGCTCTCTTTTGTACTATAATATAGCCCAGATATCTAATAGTTCCGTCTTCTCCTTCTACTCCCACCTTTTGAAAGTTCTCAAAACCAGTAATCTTAAGTCTGATCACAACAGGGTACAGAAGAACTGAGAAAAACAGCTTTTGTCCCCTATCACGAAAAAAAGCAATTAAGAAGCCAGAAGCATCATTCTCGCCATTACAAAACTGCAGGACAAAAGAGCAAAACTTAGTAGCAAAAGAATGAAGATGCAGGTTTTCAAAGATGACTGGAGGATTTAGTGCTATTTTGACTTTATTCAAAATGTGTACCCAAATCCCTTACTCGATTGTGCGAATTTCATCTGGGAAGTTCAAATTCCATTATACTAGAGGTAAAGTCTCTAAAATTCTAATTTCCATATGCACTGTAATGCAATGTAATACAAGATACAACACTGTGGATCTAACAAGAAATTCCATTAAGACCATACTTCAAATGTTTTCAAGTAACATTTCTAACATGCCAATTATCACAGAATAGAATTGAAAATGTCATGTAAAACAGAATAAATATCTCCAGCTAAAAAACTGCCATACTGACAGTCTTAGAGTTCAGCCCCCAGTATTGTATATAAAGAATCAGAATCTCTGATACAAAAATCAAGGTTCAGTATCAGTCCCTTACTGCTTCAACTATTCTCTTTCAAGAGAAACTGGAATAAAAAATAAAGTGCCAATACACAGTTTACCTTCCAAAGAAAGCATTAACTCGCTAAGAATAAGAACTGCAAAGCTTATGCATTACAGCACCACCTGGTGTGGATTGCCATGGATACAGACTCTAAGCGGACAAAACCTACCAGGTCATCTAATTTACGTGTCAACCAGTGCAGAATACATCTATGTAACATACCTTTGGTGTTTTTAATTTTATCACTTGGTTTGGAAGACATAACTCGTATCTAATAAGATTTCTGAGCAGTATTTCATGCAGAAGTAGCAAATAAAATTCCAGTTACAAGACTGATAGTTCAGTTTAATTAATAAATAAGCTGTTCGTAAACGCCATGACTTCCCACTTCATGATGACTGTCAAGCATGCAAGACAACATGCCACTATCTTCTTAGAAATATAAGTTGATTAAGTCTTACAAGCAGAAAAATGTGAAATCTCAATGTGAAAATGTCAGGTGAATTAGCAAATATCACGATACAAAGCACCATGACCCCTCAAATCCTATGAGAGAAAATCTTTCTATCAGGTGATGAAGGGCATTCTGCTGAGATTACACAGAGGATTACACAGCACACTTAATTGCATTGTGCTTACCTGTTTACATGCTTAGCTGCTTGGCAAGTCACAAAAGATAAATTAATTCTTTAGTTATTCTATCAATATTAGGACAAACAGGCTTAGCAAAGAAGGTCAGAAACACACTGAAGTGTCTTAAGTATGTCTTAAGTATCTGGTAACACAGGCACCTAACGCATTGCTTTATAAAGTATTCCATTTCCCCTCAGCTTTCTCTACTAAAAAAGAAAAGTTACTGTATGACACACATAATCCAAAAAGCAAAAGACCTTATTTATGTCTTCTGTTGTCATAAATGACAAAGTGCATGAAATTCAATAGAATGTGAACTGCTATAGTTCAGCAGAGAATTTGTCCCAAAAGCCTCTATTCCAACAACCAGACCAGTCTCTTCTCAAAGACAAGAAGTGAGTTGGTGTGCTAGGCTACATCAATTCTCTTTGTCCTGCACATACTTGAGTGCTTATGTTTATTTTTTATCCCAGGCTACTGGCAGGGAGGTGCATCTCTGGCTAGGTACAGGGCAAGCTGGCATCTGTCTAGTCAAACAAAAGTGCCAAAATTTAGTACAGAACACAAATTTTATTAAATCTTGCCAAATCCTGGTGTCTAAATATTCTGTAAAATGGATGTTCCTGTACACAGTAATCCACTGTCCTCCGTTCTGCAAAGGGAAGAGCATTCTTGACAACAACCAGTAATACAACTTTCAAGAATAAGCTGGTATATCTCACTAGAGACACAAACAAAAGAAAAGGTGAAACTAATACTGAAGGATGGACACAGCTGCTTTCTAAAACATTCAACAGTAACACTATCAACAGTCTTGCTTTCATTGTCAAAAGCTTGAACAAAGGCCAAGCAACTTGCAGACAGGCCTTTCTTTACAACCAGAAGCTTGCTAAGTTTCTAATTACCTCTAAAATTCTGTCAGACACTTCTGGCATTTTTAAAATAGATTCTTTTGTAATTGCAATTCCATTACAAAAAGAAATCTAAACCTTCCATAACTTCTGAGTCTGTATGGAAAGATCTTGTGCACATACATGACCCACTGTCCTATAAGATAACCCCCTAAAAACAGACTGAGCATTAACACTGTCCCTCATGCTGAAACAGCCTAAAAGAACCAGTAAATCTCTTTTATTACAGTTTTCATTTTGGAGATCTGTTACACAAAAAACACCACCTGCCAACTTTTTCTGAAATACAGAGGAGCATGTTTCAAAGAAAGAAATATCATGAATGTTAGTCACAAATACACATTATGCTCCAGTGGCAATTAAAAATTCATTTTGCTGTTTACTTATCCCCTTCATGTCTAATTTTATGTGTATATAACTCATTAAAGTTTCCCTTAGGACCAGTCTATTCTTACATTTTCAGCTTCCTTTCTTTGAGGTAGAAAGTATGTCTTGCCAGAACATTATCAACTGCCAGCAATTAAATTAGGTAAAAGAATATCAGGCAATTTTGAAAATAATTTTCAAAGAAACTACTCCTTCTGCAAGAAAATGAAGTGAACAAAGTAGCTGTAAATCCTTCTCAGTATACTGAAAAAACAATTCGGTCTATGCTTTTGAAAAAGTAAGCTGACAAGAACCTTTTACTTCTTCTGTAAGATGCAATTTGCCTTGGAAATTTCTAATTTCTCTTTTGATAGACAAAGCAAAAAAAAGAAAAAAGAGAAAATGAAAGATCAAGTGCATTTGAACATGTACTAATAATGTGTATCATTATCCCAACCATAGTATAAATTCTCAAAATCTAAACTTAAGAGTTTATCAATCAAAATTATCATAGAAATAACTCAAGAATGTTTTTTTTCCCAAGAATAGTATAAACTGCCTGAAAAGTGGTTAAAATTACGATCTCCATTGTACTTATCTATCAATAGAATATAAACATTTACCTAAAAACACCAAGTATGTACAAAAATAGGTTTAGAGAAGTCTCATGATTCTTGGGAACTGCATAGAAAATGTCCAGCTTGCTGTGGTATAATGTTTTGCCTACTGATTTAAAGTCATCTGTATGAAACACCTTAGTCACTCATAGCATACAGGGATCTTGGAAAAATCTCTTCCAGCTTACCCATCACTACTTTTGATGTTGGAAGGGATAAAGCAATCCCTTTAGTTTCATATTAGAATTACATGCTTCATTTGTGGGCAGTCCTGCTTCAGAAAGGCTGAAATATTTTAAAAAAGCAAAAAACCCTCAAATGCAGTCGTATGTCCAAGAATCTGAAGACCCACAGCCTTCAAAAAGGAAGAGGCAGATTGCCCATTTCCTCAGTTACTCTTTTTTTTTTCTTTTAACAATCAAGTTTCTAAATGCTAACTCCTATTCTTCCAAAGACCAGCTGGTGTGGTTTCTTTTAAATGGCTCCTTTGACAGGGGTTCCTTTTTTCAGTACTCTCCTAGTGTTCAAATCAGAAATGCAGTATTGTATTTTCTCTGAATATTTTGTATCACTTTATCAAACACATGCAAAAATCAGTGAGGTGATACGCTAGCACAGGCTTCTATCACAGCAAATGCTATTTTTTGTCCCTTTTCCAGTTAGTTTTCATAGACTTGCACATTTTGGAGCCAGAAGGGACCTTTCTAATCAGATATATTAATCGTCAATTTAGCCTACAGTAGCATAGGTTATGCCAAGAAGCCCCACATAATCATTTTTTTATTATTCCACTGGGTATTTAAAGACAATACATTACATCGCTAAGTAATCCATTTTGAAGATGGATTATGCTCATTGCTAAAACCTTCATTTGGTTTTTACTGTGAAATTATCATAGACTTGGTGGTAATTTCCATTTCCTGCCAGATGAAAATGCCAATTTTTCCAAGACTTCAGGACAGTTATACTCATTTCTATCAGGTAAGGATCTCATATCCCAGGATATAGTTCTGCATCATTACTGCATAAGACATGATGAGATATGAAACTGCAGGATTTTCAACAACTTGTCAGATAAACTATGTCAAATTTCTGATAAGCATATGGGCAATGAGGCATTCAGTGCTGTAAGAAGAAAAAAAAGATGTTGAGCTATTTTGATCAGGTGTGGGTATTCCTGTGTTCCTGAGTCACGGAGGCAGACACAAGCTTATCTCCATAAATAATTGTAAAAAGCAGGGGCTGTTGGTGGCTAATGTAGTATATCTGCATATTATGGACACAAACAGCATTACGTTTTAGTGCTATAAAATCATATTACACTAGAATAACTTAGTTCCAGACCCATAGCTAAACATCACTGCACAAACATAAAGCAATTACCAAATGCAGCGAATTAATTCACTTATTTTTTAGGCAAGATAACAGTTACCCAGGTCTTACACACATGAAGCAGATAATTTTCTCTGCATTCTCCTTCATTGTTTCAGAAGAGAAACTGCCAGGCTCATATGCCCATAACAGCGTATTCTACACAGAGGTAAACACCTGCTGCAACCTGTTCTGTGAAAGCAGCATCCCATACATCTTTTCAGAACACCCTGAAAACCTCAGCTGGACAACTGCTTCTGATTTGCAGTTCAGATATGGAGAGTAACCACAGCGAAATGGGTGCAGTGACTAAGACTGGAAAGCGCCCATGGCTTGCAGCTTCCCTTGACAGGGAGTGCCTGCCACGTGATCCCTGTCGGCTGCCACTGAGATGCTGAACTCCAGATGCACCACTCAAGTGTCACAACTGCAAAACAGTTTATACTGCACTGAATCCACATCAAAAGGGAAGAAAATAGCTGGATCCAAAGAACTTCTACAATCAGAGTCATCTCAGGCTGGTGTGATAATGGCACATTTTAAAAGATCTTATTTTAATAAAATGTAAAATTCTGTCATTAAACACATAAATAATTTTAATAAGGAAAATGTAGGCTATATTGTACATCATTAACAAAATTAACAAAATATATATTAAGAACAAGAACACTTCAAAAGTGAGGATTTCAATGTCAAGAGAAAAAATATCTGAATTAGCTAATAGCAGCTAATTACTATCCAATTACTAATTTGCATATGAATCAAAAGTATGCACATGTAACAGGTGACTGCTATGTTTACATGTTTTAGCTGTTTTCCATATCTGAATAAATGTGTTGAAAACAGTGCTGAAGTTGCAAGCATGAATGCTAACAAGCCCAGAAAGAGTATAGGAGGAATGAATATCAGGAACAAAAGGAAGGATAAAGTTTAGGGAAATGGTCAGATTCAGCAACTCATCACTTGTATCTGCATTAGTAGGAATATGAAGAGAGAGTGAAGAAAAGACTGGGGAGGAGGGGAGGGAGAGAAGAATGACACATTTGCTGAAAAATAGGCCTTCCAAACACATTTATTGCCATGCTTACCTTCCCCGTGCCCCATTTCTTACTATTACCTAACAATATGGCTACAAGCCATATGAGACAAAGCAATAGGCTGTCTCTCTCCTGAGGGCTCACCAAAGGTGACAGCCTCAGTGAACAAAAACAAAGTTTCCAACACTTTTGGAGAAGAGATAACATAAGAGCAGCTTCATTTTGATGACAGGAAGCAACTCAAAAAGAAAGGTATGAGAGTCACTGCCATAAAGATGGCAGTGAAGTAGTGAAAAGAAAAAAGAATACCAATGACAGACGCCTGAGGTATCCCTAAGGACGACAGCAGTAACAAATGACTTTAGAAAAAAACATGAATTAACAGTACTTCAAAACAAGCAAAAATGTAATTTTCATGTTGGGAGAAGGTCCTTTAAGTATATGCATTTAAAAAAGCAACAGGTGCAGAGATCCTGCTCTTCACTTCTCATGCACAGACACTGTTCCCAGTCTCTTCAGCTAGATGGCTTGATGTACAGGAATTCTCTTAAATAATTCCAGAGTGTTCAGTGAGAAATAGGCACTACTGTGAAGAGACCACACCGAGAAGTACTTACGGGCCAGAGAGAGAAATATATAAGCTTGAACAGCTACTAGAACACCTAATAACTAGATAATCATAGATTTAAAAGAGTTAAGAGAGCACACAGGCAGCACTGAATTCCAGGTTATTCTAGAGATTAAAATTACTTCTAACTGCAGTGAGAACATGTATCAAGTAGACCAGCATTTACTTCTTATCATTACTGCAGTACCAGCAGTAACAAAAAAGATCAAGCTGTTTCCTTAAACAAAATGCTTATGCACATACATCACTTACTACATACAACCAAATAGTGAGAGCTACAGCATGGCCAACAATGGTAAAGCAAGTGATAAGACAACAAAATAAATCTGTGATGTTCCTTAGTTACAAAGTAAATTTCATCTTATTACCCCAACAGCACCTCCACCATTGTCCTAAGGTTTGAGGCATACAACAAAAATCCACACGACACCCTGTTTGAACATAGCCAAAATGGAACTTAGATACAATATAAAATAGACTCCATTTCATAGACAATGGAGTCCAACTTCTTTAGAAAAGGCAGGAGAGAAACAACCACAGACAGATCCCATCTAATGCTAAAGGTACTGTACATAATTGTAACCCCTACACATGTGAAGAGCAGAACAAAGAGCTGTGTCTCAGTTTTAGTTCTTTGGTTCAAGTGGCTTCTAGTATACTGGATGCCAAGAAATGTTTGATTCATGAAACTGAGTAGATTTCAAACTTTTTACTAAGATGGAGAAACCCTTGTCCACTGCAATATAAGAACCTACATTTTACATGTAATTTGGTCAATAAAAGAAAGGAAAACAGAGTGGTCCTCAAATAAAGTAGCAATTTCAGTGTTTTTAAGAGTCTCTGAAAAGCACTGTCATTCCCCAGAAGAAAAGTGTTATAATCAGTGTACCAACATACAGCAAAATCAAGAGTTGCGTTTGACTGACTTTATTACGAGCTGTACAGAATGTTGAGTTAAATCAACAGAAGAAACTAATAATCTAGTAACAGTTTTCAGTGATAAAAAGTTGAGTAGGGACACCTGCATTTAACTTTTATGGTTTCATTTCTTTATTACACCATTTAAACAAAGCACTAAAATGTGCAAATAACATTAGCTTAAATAATATCTGGAAACTTCTGAATTGGGCCCTAAGATTTCCTTTGAGAACACCTGTACCTAGAATGAAAAGACAATTACATAGTAGACTACTTCCCAGACCAACACGATCTTTAAGTTCATTTTCAAAATGGAAACAATGGCCTCAATTGAGCCTGCAGCACATCTACAAACTTTTCACTGTTTAATATTCAGAGCTTCCTCATATTGTCATAGAGCTACCTCAAGTGGAAAATTTTTATGTCATCATAAAGAAAGTTATCTGCAAGACTACTGATCTTTTTTAACATGGCACAGAAAGTAATTAATTGCTCATTTCCACAAGAAAAGAGCAACTTTTCAAAGATCTAAATTCTAGAGAAGAGTAAACAGAATTTGCAAACTCTATTCACTAGATAGGAGAAAAAAGAAAATAAAGTATGAGGGATGCAGAATCAGCTCTGTTCTACTGTTCTAGGTACAGGGTCACTTGATACACTTGCACTGTTGTGTTTATCAGAGCTGTTGAAAGAATGCTTAACCTTAAAAAATACATCCTGAGTAAGAAACAGTTCATATTTGAAGTACTCATGATTAAGGCAGTAAGATTACTGAGGCTCATGACCACCATCCTGGCCTGCACATGTATGCTCAGATTTCAAAATACAGTATTTGTCAGATCCACACTCAGTATCTACTCTCCTTCTAGGAAACTGAAGTCATTCTATTGTTTTCAGTGTCTCTTTCAATGGCTCTTTACACCACAGAATAGACAGTGTCCCTCAGTCATTGGTTTATCTGGGGTGGGGACGAAAGTATTATCCTGATAGAGGAAGAATCACATATAGTCTTAGATTTTCTGTAAGTCCCAGAATCAGCAAAACACTGTTGAGGACACACTGTGGGCATTTCACTATTGCACTCTACAGCTGTGCAGGGCTGGAGAGCAGATTCCTTCCCTAGGTGGTGCTGCAGTACTGATGTAAATCCACATGCAATTAGAAAAGCCCACCAAGTCTCAGGTGGTGGCAAAGCTGGAGGAAGAAGTTCCTGTCTTGTATGTGCCCTGTCACACCATTTTTTCCTGCCTTTTTCTCTCTACCATCCAAGTTGTGCATATACCTCTACCTTGCGATACCTTCAAATAAGGATAGTTCTTTACCTAAAACTCTACCTGAGCTGCCTTACAGCACAACAAAGGTAACAGTACATGGGAGTAATGAGGTCGTTACAAAGAGGTCAAAGGTTGGGACTTCTTAAGTCAGTTTTATCACTACAGCCAGCATCTTGCATAAGGAGCTGTAAGATTTCACCTGCTTCCAAGGCCATTCCTACCCAGCTGCACTGCTCCAGAAGCAGCAGCCTAGTGTACTACTCCTGCCTAAAGCCAGATTCTGACAGGTTGCCTGTACTGGCATATGGAAAGCTGTACAAATCCCCTTACTCACCCATACAGACACGGATGCTATAAAAATAAAAGCAGGCTCTGCTATACATCTCCGCATCTTCTTTAAAGAGGGTAGATGGATTTTCTTCTCTCACTCAGTTGTATTGTATGTCATGTGTGTGGGGTGTAATTGTGTAATGGAAGAGTGACATCCATGCATGTGTATGAAATTAACACGCATTTCAGTAATTGAGAACTCCGTTTTCTTTCACTATCAGCACTTCTGCTGCAGATATGACAAGAAAGCACAATATGAACAGAATCAAAATACCCCCTTTATAAGCAGGAAAATACTATGTTGAGAACAAAATTTCACCTAGGTGCTTTAACACTCTAAGACAGCACATCTAATAATCTGTAGTAGTAAATAACACCAGGCATTATCTTGCGTACAGTACAGCAGGTACACTGTTTCGGGACATTTGGAAAATGGTTCACAATTACAATGGGGTTTAGATCAAAATGTACTCTGCAATTTCTTCTCTTTTAGCATGTGTTCACAGATGACTCAATTTTCTGACAAATACTTACTTAATACTTTTGCTTAATAAAAAGATCACTGAGAAAAACAAAAATACTGATGGGGTGATCCCTAAAATGGGTAAGGTACATAGTCTTTCAGCTTTTTTCTTTGCTTTCTGCAAGCTCCAAATGTTTGATTTACTGTCTGCTGACCAGTTCTGCAGATGCTACATGAGCTGTAGAAGGACTTGGCCTGGGGACGTGGGTATAGCTGGAATGAGATCAACAGTTCATGCAAGAAGAAACCTTCAGCTTTGGCTGTAAACTCAGAATAGAAGAAATGAAGTGGTGACACAATGTTCACTCCTTAAGATTAAAAGCACTGCTCTATGCTAATCTTGAGCATAATTCAATATATGCATGGAATGCCTAACAGTCACAAGATAGACTGATTGTATAGGAAGAAACAAAATCTTTCTTTTCAAGAGTATTGCTTCACCTTTCATTGGTTTGGGAAAGAGCATCCCTCTCCCACAGTAACATCAGTTCAAATATAAACTACTTTTTCTCTGAGGCCTCTGGTTAGGAGCACTCAAATTTTCTACCTTTAACAGACCCTGTTAACAACATGCTTAAATGCTCTCCTGAATTAGGGTCATAATTTAATTATCTATTGCATGAGATCAACCTGGCAGCCGATTTTGAAGTATTTCCTTAAAACATCCACAGATGTAGGTTTATGTAATTAAGCTCTTTTAGATTATTTAATGAGGTTGCAAAAATGTACTAATAGTAATTCATCACTTGGAAGCTTGTGCTTTTTGACTTACAGTTACTAAGGCTGCCTGCTTAGTAGAACATGGAGATAGGAAAACATATAATTGTGAAAAAAATACCACCTCCTAAACATTTTACTTAAGAGCAATTTTGCTTTAATATCGAGAGTAAACAAAAACAGAGTAGGATGCAGTATACTATACAGGCTTTATTTGTATCCACCTGGGATGACATCTATTACCCACTAGAAGATCCAAACATCGCAAACACTAACAAGATGTTCACATGAAAAACACAACTCCATATTCTGCCCTTGCTTGGATCACTCACCACACATGCACATGTTGGTGACAGCAGGCATGTGATATACACCACAGATCTCCCAATTGGGCAAATTAGCCCTATGGGATTTTAGACAATTATGCCAGAGGAACATAGAATCATAGAACACCAGGCTGGAAGTGAAACTGAAGGATCACCTGGTCCAACCTTTTTTGGCAAAAGCACAGTCTAGATAAGATGTTCTAGCATCCTGTCCAGCCAAATCTTAAGTGTCCAATATTTGGGAATTCACCACTTCCCTGGAGAGATTCCAGTGGCTGATTGTTCTCAATGTGAAATATATTCCTCTTGCATCCAATCAGCATCTCCTCAGGGGTAACTTGTACTCATTACCCTCATCCTTTCCACGCAACTCCTTGTAAAAAAGGAGTCTCCATCATCTTTCCAGCCACCCTTTAAATACTGGAACATGGTGATAAAGTGTTCCCTAAGCCTTCTTTTCTCAAGGCTAAACAAACCCCGTTCCCTCTGCCTTTGCACATATGGCCAGCTTCCCAGTCCCTGGATCACCTTTGTGGCCCTTTTCTGGACCCTTTCCAGACTGCACACAGCTTTTTTTTATTGCTGAGACCAAAACTGAACAAAGTATTCCACGTTACCTGACAATCACTGCGTAGAGTGGGATAGCGACATCTTCATCTCTGCTGCCGATGTCCTTGTTGATGAAAACCAGCATCCTGTTGTCTTTACTCTTCCACAGCAGTGCAGCGTTCATTCATACAGAGCTTTTCCACCAGGATCCCCGGGTCCCTTTCCACAGAGTTGCTCCCTAGTTGGTTAGATCCCAACCCATGCTGCCCTCCTGGATGTTTTCCCAGGTGTAAAAACCTAATGCTCATCCTTGTAGAGCTTCCTAAGGTTCTTGTTAGCCCACTCTTCCAGCCAATCCAAGTCATCCTGCAGGGTGGATCTCCTTTCTGACTTGTCCACTTCCCCACTGTTTGGTATCATCAGCCATCTTCACCAGGGTGCACTTGATCCCATCTTCCAGATCACTTATGAAGATATTAAAGTGTTGTGCCCAAAATCCCAGGGGAACCTCATTTGTGACAGGCTGCTGGTTTGAAAAGGAGCTACTTACCCCAACCCTGGTGCTGCATGCCAGCCAGTTCCCCACCCACCACACAGAGCACCTCTCTAGACCCCAACACACTGGCTTTACTTGGAGGAGGCTGTGGAAAACCGTAGAGAGAGCCTTGGAGAAATCCAGGTGGACAAAGCCCGCCACCTGCCCCACATCAGCCAAGCAGGTTACTACTTTGTCATGGAAGATGATAGAGTTTGTCAAGCACAATTTGCCCTTGGTGAATCCATGCTGTCTTTTCCCAGTTGTGTGCTTCATCTGACTTGACAGCCTCCAGGAAGATTCATTCCATAATTTTCCCAAGGACTGAAGTAAGACTGATGTGCCTAAAATTTCCTGGATCCTCTTTTAAGCCCTTCTTGTAGATGGGGGTGACTTTCGCCTTCTTCCAGTTTTCTAGGATGTCCCCTGATCTCCACAGCTTCTCAAAGATTATGGAGAGTGGCCTCACAATGACATCAGCCAGCTCTCTTAACATCCTCAGGCACATATTGTCAGGGCCCATCGATTTGTAGGGGTGAAGGAGCATGGCTTGCTCTTGCAATCTTGTCTCTCAGAGTTCAAAACACTGAGTTCTTTCCCTAAAAAATCTGTATTTAACAAGTGCTTCAAGGCATTTTTTTATTTACATACAATTTACGTACAGGTGTCCAAAATCATAAAAGTAATGCTGACCGCTGAGTGTCTGAAAAGGACAGGCTTGGTTGCTGTTCCAAAGGTAAGAGGACATAATGGAAATGCTCTGCTCTAGCAGAGGAGCTTGGCTATAAGCACTGTTCTTGAGTGTCTACTCAGGTACTGGATGTTTCCTTCCTATTAGTTTGGCTGGTCAGATGAATTTCTACTTCCTGTGCTACAGTGCACCCATCTGACCAACATAAGGTGGTGTCGTGGGTTGGAGCTGAAGTTGATTGACAGTTTCTTAATCCAATGGCGCTTTTCAATTTTGCATATTTAAACCGCTGGAGGCATGGGAAATGCTCTCTTGCATTTCCATCTTGCTGCAGGAAGTGGGGAGGGAAATGGCTCCAGGCCGGCCTTCGGGAGCCGGGCCTCCCCTCCCCTCCCCCCCTCGGCTCCAGGGTACGATCCCTGAAATGCCACGGGAGACCTCCCTCAGAATTCCCCGGGCAGCTGAAGGACACCTGTGGGCTGCGCCGCCGAGACCACCAGAGCGGTTTCTGAGACCCGGGAGAGGCTTTCCCTTCCCCCACT
>VZRO01006624.1:742498-764088 GCA_013397915.1 Daphoenositta chrysoptera
GAGAGTTGTGAATTTCAGGCTGGAATTTGCTTATCCTTAAAACGAGAACATCCCATGTTTGGCCCATGACTGCAGTATGAAAAGACTGCAAGATTTGCATGGGAGAGATTAGTAAGTTTTCATTGCAATAGACTGTTTCCGGGCGGGCGGGACTTTTGCAAGTAGCAGTTTAGAAACCTCAGTAGAGCAAAGAGAAGACCTCTTTCTTTCCCCTGAGTTTGGAAAGACCTTGTTAAGTACTCTAATATTGAACAAAATTCCATCATTGTTATCCTTTATGCAAGCTGAGTGCAGGAGGAAGTGCTGGAAAAGGAGGGGAATGTTCATTTCTTATTTTCTTAATGTTTCTTTCCTTTTAATTCTAGTAATAATAAACTATCTTTATACTGTTTAAAGTTTTTGAGCCTGCTTTGTATGTTTCTCCTAATTCATATCTCACAAAAACAAGTAAGTGTACTAAACCACAACACTGGTTGGTATTCCTGCCAGGTTATTAAATCTAACCCATTACAGGTGGACTTGCTTTTCACAGAGGGGGATAACAGAGAACATGGTAGGACTATAAAGACTATAAAAAATGAAAACAAAGTATTTCAGCTTTTATGTGCAACAAACACATATACTTACTTATATTAAAAGAAACCACCTACATTAATATTTGTCTAGTCAAATACACTCAGTCAGAACATCCATACTACTGAACAGACAGAATCATACCAGTATTGATACACTGGTCTGGGAGGTGAGGGACATTGCCCCAAAAGGGATAAGATAAATAAGCGAACATGAAGGGGCAGCTGTAAGTGTAGAGGGAGAGAGGCACAAATGGCACCACCTCAATTTCTTGTGATGGACCAATTTCCTTAGATTTCCCATAAATACACTCTCTCAGTTCAACTCCTCTAATTCAAAAGAAATCCACACTACATTAAGTGCCCCAAGTTTATAACAGTTCACATTCTTTGGATGAAGAAGCATTACTATGTGTGCCTAAAAATTATGGAGTCTAATTGCTACCTACTCAACTGAAAGATCCTTTACAAGTGAAACCAGTAAGTAATGAAACATGTAGAAAGCCTGCAGTACACACATATTAGTGACATGCCACACAAGAGCTATTATTTAAATACATAATACAAAAATATATAGTATGAAGAAGATATATAATGCTGCTACTGATAGATCATGTGTGCATGCTCAGAAGAACACGAAATCACTAAAAAAAAACACTCAAAGGTACACAGGTTAGAAGGTAACCAGTAAGACAATGGATGGTACAGTGTCTAAGGAACAGTCTCAGCTTCTGTAGACTTGGCCTTCTGAAGAACTGAATCTTTCAGAGCAGGTTTCAATCACAAGTGAAGAGCACTGAGCTGCAGCCTGGGGCAGCGACCAACAGCAGCACTGGTGGCTGGGCTGCCTAAAGGAACCTGCATGACAAATTTGGTGATGAGCAGCATCTGAGAAGGGAGTCAGCAATGCCTGCTTGGTGAGAAAAGTAGAATTGGAGCATTCTATACTAACAATGCTTAGAAGATTAATTGCCACCTTACAAGAGCAAGGAAGGAACAAGAGTCCTGAAGTATTTCTAGTGTCCAATGAGAGATCCAAATCCTGGCAGAAAGCATCAGCTACCATTTTTAAATCATATTCTTCATATGCAGAAGGTGACAGTATGCTCAATATCCTAATTCTTACTTTCTGGACTTCCTCCCTCTACCATATGTAATCAGTAAGAAATTAATAAAGGAAATGTCCAGGTATATGACACATCTCTTGTCACTTGCTCTACAAAACAGACTAGTGATTGCTGCAGCAACACAAATGAGACAACAAAACGTCATTCAAAGTCACATACACACAAATTCTTCTAAAAACAGAAGAATCTCTTGAAAAAAGCAACTCACGAAAACCTAAGACAAGTCAAAGCAAAACGAAAAGTCATGGGCAAAATGTAAAGGAATAGAAGGCAACAGCAAATTAACAAATAAGTTGGCCACATTTCTTTCCACCATCTTAGCTGGGACATTACCAAAATGTACTTAGAACTGTGTCTTTGGAGACTGAATTTCACTCAAATAACACATAAAGGATGCTTGTTTCAGAACAACAAATTCCTCTGACTATCAGTGTACAAGGTATTTGGGATGCTTGTCTCCACTGAGGATAAACATGGTCTCCATGACTAACAGTCTCAATTTTAAATGGTTAATGTCACTTGCAAGCTACTCTCACCGTAAACAACCAATATAATATGCACTACAGGGAACCAAACTTTTAATGGTAAGTGCTCACTACTGTCTAAAGAGCCAAATATTCAACAGGTAAAAAATAAAATTCAACAACACTGTCAATCACTGTTTCTGAACAGGTGAATATTATTTAAAATTTTCAGTTAAAATAACTATAGCATAAGATGTGGTATGTCATTTGAAAGGTCTGTAATTTTGTCATTAAGTATCTTCAGGGAGGAGTTATTTCAAATGCAATGTTCAATTTGAGAAACTATTTAAGTGTATCTTGGGTGTAACATAACTGCCTAGTGACAAGTATTCTGTGGTTATAACTGTCTTTCTGTCTGTAGTATTCTGCAGCTTCCATTACTGTAGCACAGCATTTCTGTCTAAAGCTCAAAACTACATTGTACATTTGTGAGACATAAAACTATTTTTAGTCAAAGTGCACAAATAAGGCCTGAAACACAGAGGATTAGATGGCAACTACCAAATTTTGCACTAAACCAGGATTAATACTGAATTTGAGTAAATAAATGATCCAGAAAGTTTGCATTAGCAGTTACCTATCCCTGGAGGAAGCATGAATACAGCACTTCCCTATTTATCTTGCAGGTTCCCTAGGCAATTTCATCTGCACAGAGCTACCTTCATGTGGGGAAAGAGACAACTACATTCCACCCGAGCAACACTACACTCCAGTAGCAAGGTGAAACGGCACTGAAATCTGCCAAAGCCTCTAGAGAGGCTAGATCGATTAGGTGTGTTCAAAGAACTCCTTACACATGTCAGTAGGACTGAACTCAGCACAAGCCACTGTTACTATGGCCATTTTAATTAGAAAAGTTAACCTTAAATCCTTCTGTTTCCAGACTAGTTCTCTCACACCTCACTGGTCACTAATTCAAGGAAATTTTAAGGAGAAAACCTCTCCTTAAAAAAAACCCAAAAGATACAGACTAAAACTATAGTCCTAAAGTTGATTCATACAGCAGAACAGTTTTGCATCTTTGCACATTTACTAGTAAGTCTGTCCAAAATGAGTGAGAAAGTGTTGCTAGCAAGACAAAAGAGCTCCACAGTTCCCAATCTGCTCCACAAGAACTGCTGACTTTTGAACATGAGTTTTCTCCTACAGACAGAGACTTTTGTTCTGCTGCTTCACTGTCCCTCATCTGTTCCTTGTGTTTACTGTGATCGATTCTATAGTGAGGGCTACTCATCCACTTGTCAAAAGCTAATTTTGTGTTCAGAAGTACTCACCAACTTTACTGGATGCACTGCAGGTATGATTCAGGTTTAGAGGCCTACATCATTTCAGAAAGAAAGTACAGTTGTTCTAAAATATGGTAGAAAGCTTTCTTTAACTTTTGCCCTACTGCTGAAGTGCCAAGACATCCAGGTACCTAAGCATGCACTTAGTGAGACTGCCAAAGACATCTTATTTCCAACTGAGATCCAGAGAACTGAGCACATTTACTCTAAAGATATCACAGAGAATCTGTCCATATCTAAGTATTGAGATCCTTAAAATCCCACTCTACACCCCATTTCCCTTTCCTGTTCAAGGAATTTTCCTTACTGACTTTTATAAGAATGAAATCAATTAGTTTTCAGTAATATACCCCGTTATTTCACTGTCAGAGATAAAATTTCTATGGACAGGGGTACAACTCACACAAGAACATTTTTGCTCTATTACACTGCCAGTATCTGTTCCATAGCTTTGGATGCACAGAAATAGGTAAAGAAATTACTTTCAGGATGACACAGTGCTTTCAGACCACATAGAACACTTTCTAACATCATCTGGCACTT
The DNA here is from genome assembly GCA_013397915.1 of Daphoenositta chrysoptera. Lineage (NCBI taxonomy): Eukaryota > Metazoa > Chordata > Aves > Passeriformes > Daphoenositta > Daphoenositta chrysoptera. The sequence goes on from VZRO01006624.1 coordinate 746,551, forward strand.
TTCCACAGGCCAAGGACAACAAACAGCCTCAAACATTGAGATTTAAAGTTTATGCTTTACTGCCCAAAGTCATCTACCAAGGTACTTCTGTGATTCAAGGTACTTCTGTGCACTTGACAGCACAGTGAGATCAGTTTTCATCATTTGAGAGGGAAACACTTCAAGCAATAGTTACTTTGCTTTCCACCAGACAAATTAGCTTGACTGTGATCTTTTTCAGATGTATAATCCATGAATTTTAAGTTGGTTGTAAAAGTCCATAGAAATGCAATTTAGTATCTTCCATCTGTACAGACTTAAACACTCTTCTAGAACAGCGACTGTAATAGTTTTGAAATGTCCTTTCCCTTGTTTCCCTTCCTTCCTCCTCCTTATCTATACACCGTTTAATAATTTCGATGACACAGGGACATTTCAGTACTTTAACAATGACATTGAGCATGTCAATGTTTTCACTATATAATTAGTGGAAGAAATACAAACACCTGACAGTTAACTATGATTTTGTCTGATTTAATGTCAGAACAGTTTCACTGTTTAAAATTATGAATAACTTTCACAGACTGCTAGGTAGTCCTATTGTGAAAGAAAAATTATTTCACAAAAAATTATGAGAAAACTTTAACTTTTTTCTCTTTATAAGGTGCATTAGTAACATGAATCGAGAATAATGTCTAAGAATGTCAAAATAAAGGATATTTATCTCAGTGGAATTAAGATTTTAATACTTTGCCTTTGATCTGAATTACACAGTACTCTTTAAATCCAAGAGCACAAAATTCCAGACTTCCGTAAATAACCTGAATCTTGCTAGCACAAATCTGCACAACTAACAAATCCCTCTTCATCTCTCCAAAGGCTGAATTTTTAAAGGTCATCAGATGGTCAGCTCACACACTAGAGCTGTGACAATGTAAATATAATAGACAAAAGACATATAAAATGTCCATTCCCCATTTTGAATAGCAGTGCTTCTTAAGAGCGTATCATCTCTCATGTCAGTCAGAGAACCTGCATGCCAGTAATACTCACAAGTAATAGTAGCAGGATCCTAACTTCCACTAGATAAAGCAGTCCAGTGCTGCATTTGCTGTGTTTGTAGGGGTCCTACTGATGTGAAAAGGATGATGTTCTTAAGGAGAGAACAACACCAAAATACTCCTTTGAAGAAAAAAAAAAAACAACCAATAAACTCAAACCCTTTGATTCCTGCCTGAGTCTATGTCCCCGATTTGTCCAAACACAGGCTGAAACTTGCATTATTCCTCCCAATGGATACTCCAGGCATTGGGAAGGTCTCAGTTCACAACAAGATCAACAACTTCAGGTCAATTACATGTTCAATGTTAAACTTCTGCATAAATGCTGTACTAAATCTGAATATTGGCTCAAGTGAGCCAAGTGAAATCATGGATTAGATCCACCTTGAGTATACTTAAAAATCTGCCCTTCAAACTGAAATGAACACACTGTAGTATGGAGTGTTGTAACAAACTTCCAGTTCTAGACAGCTTGGTCCTGAGGCAGAAATAGTCCCTCCAGGTACTGCCATGCGTGTGCCAGTACCTCAGCTGCAACACTCCACTCCACAGTTCTTGTTTTCAGAGAGTAGATCAAGAAAATGTCAACTGAACAAAAAAATAATCAAAATACCTAAAGTAAATAAATACAAAACAAAGTAAGTAAATAAATACAGACCTCTAAACCTATACATTTACATCAACTTTGCAAGACTGGACTACTACCGTACTACCGAAGCGTGACCATGTATGCATGGATCATTTCACTTTAGCTGTGCCTCCAGCCTGTCCTCAACGTTATGTGGGAGGTTTACACTAATCAGCTTTTTCTGAAGTTTAAATTGTAGCATCACATCAACAGCTGTTACACAACAATAAGAAATAGGAGCTGTGCTAATTTATGAAAGCCAACCTGGTGCTATTTTCAAGCCTCTGAATTAGCAGGTATTTTTCCCCATAAAATTATTCAACATCATAAAGTTAAATATTTTAGTTAAGAACTAATAAATACAGTGATGCATAATGTTCTAAAAAGACAGAGCTATTTTACAGTTAGCATAAACTTACCAGCAATTAATACCTTACAACAGTATGATTTTTCTCACAACTTTAATTATGTGTTTATAACTTCCTATATTGGAGAGTGAACATTTTCCCAAATGAGAGAAAACATATACTACTTTCCCAAGTTTGTTTTAAAGAAAATCACATGATCCAAATTATCCTCTTGTAAAACACAGGCCATACAGCTAAACAGCCAGCAAAGCCAAATTACAAATTTCTGTTCTTGGATTTTGCAGTGATAAAGGTGCCTGGCACTCACAGCAGCTTCTGAAGGAACACGTCTGGCATTTAAGCCTTTTACATTCTTTGAAAATCTTTCAGCTAACAGAATTTTTCTCTAAAAGAAAAACAGGGAGGGAAAAAAACAAAAGAGAGAGAAAATAAAGTCAAACATATCCAGTCAAAGCACACACGTATTCACGTATCAGTCTTCAGGAAGAATCAAAACATAGTGTAACTCTTGTTAATCTCATAATTGCAAGAGGCTTTTACCCACAGCTGTTAAATAATACGATCTAAATGCCTCTTCAAGATTAAGTATATAAAGTCACTGTGCAACTAAAATAGCAAGACACCAAAGGGTATGCTACACCATTTGCATAAAGAAGAGAAAGACTACTATTGTTTCCTTAATATTTAAGTACATTTACTAGCAGAATATAAATGCATTCTTTGGGAACATAATGACTGTAACTTTGAATTTTTACTCCTGTAAATGCCTGATCTGATTACATTACTTTGAAACAAGCAATCCATTTACTTTTCCCATATAAAAGAACAATTTTACAGACAGAAAAGAAGGAAAGGTATTTTTGCAGAGATAAAAAAGAAATAATCAGAGCAATGAACTGAATGATCTGAGGGCAAGAAACAGGTGCCTCATTGACAAGCTGCATCATATTTACACTCATTCTAAATCAGAATTTATATTGTGGCACCAAAGTAGTTGCAAATCTACCACTGGGAAATCCAAGATCATCTTCACTCTCTAATAGAGAGAACAAGGCTTACTATTATAAAGATGCTTTCCATATTCAGAGCCCAACCTAAATAGGTAATATGTGTAGAAGGAATAAAGGGATCAAGGTTCCCTGCTAGTGTTGAATTATATTTTTGCTCCCTGGGGAATAAAAAAATTTTTTTTTTCTGGAGTGAAGGAATATAAGGTAAAGTTCCAAAGAAATTCACCGCTGCAGGCACAGCTAGAATTGAGGATTTTCTGGTCCCCATATCACACTGAAACACTGGATCTCACTCTCTTTCAGTAAAGATTGGTGTATAAGGTTATTATGCAGCTCTGTATGTTTCACATCAATGCACAGAACTACCAAACACAAATTTCTACAGCTACTATAATAAAATTGCCACTAAAACAGCAGACTTACAAAATATCTGTTACTTAAAAAAAGAGGTGCAAGATTTTGTTGTAAAAAAACTCCAACCAAAAATAACAAAAAACCTCTCTCCACCTAGTGACTGCACTTAGTCTTCTATACAAAACAGATGATAATCTGGTTTCTTTTAATAATGTTCAAGATCTCAGTTTGAGGTCATGTCTGTAGGCACTCCAGAACCAGGACATATCACCCCCTATTGCAGTCTCAGCTCAGTGAGATGTCACAAGTCTTGGTACAGACAAGCACACAGTTAGTGCTGTCCAACATTTTCCCCTCTACGCTTTGGATACAGGAGGTTCTCACCTCTTCCACAAATTATTAGGTGTGCAGCCTCTCACAGATGAAAACCCTTCGGAGGACTGCATTAACCCACAGAGTTGAGCCCACGTCAGAATGTATCCTCAGAGGTTCCTCAAAGCTGAACTGCACTGCTTAATTCATAGTTCAGTCTGGAGTCAGCAGTGCAGTAGAATCAAAATATTTGGAATTGGTTACTGAAGGGAAGGAAAGAATTTTAGTTGTGAAGATTACAATTTTATTTGTACGAAGCATAGAGTACATGCATTATTATTCCCATCCCAGCTGTAATTTCATCCCAGAATAATAGTAATGCCTGTGGCATTTGTGTAGTATTCAATCCAGCAATGAACAGAACGGGGGAGAAAACATCAAATTTTGGAAGCATTCAACAAAACCAAGAGATTCTACAAATAATTTCATGCACTCCGCCAAATACGAACAATTTCAAAAGCCATTGAGCTTACATAGAAAGTACTTATATAGTACTTTTTAAGACCCTGAAAAAGTTGTATGATATGGGCAACTATCCTTTTTCATTCTTACATGTGCAAATTGGTTTTGTACCTATATCTAGGGAGCAACTGGTGAAACATTGATTAAAAAGAATTTCACAAGTAGTTATTTAGCAGAGATTTAATCACTCTTTAGCCAGTCTCCACTTTTTCTTTAAAGCAAATAAGAGTCCAGAGTGCAAAATGGGTATTGTGACTGTTTCAACACCCACTATAAGTACTCCTTTCAACCTAAGCAATTTGAGATATTTTGCTACCTCCTAGACTACATAAAACATAATATTGACTTTCAAAACCCCCTAAGACAATAGAAAAATAAAACGGAGTTGATGACCAGGCTCGGTGGTATTCAGAAGATAGCACTGAACCAAGTTGACTAACTTCCCATTATCAGTCTGCTGTCTTGCAGAGAAAGCAGCCCAGCTCCAACCTTTAATTACCTAAGTAGTACTTACTAAACTTAGTTGCCCTAAATATCCACAGATTAAAGCAGTTCTGGAGATGATCCCAGATGGTCTTTCCAAGTAAGAACTCTCTCATCACGTGCTATTACTAAACAATCCTGTACAACCAAATAACTATAGTAAACACATACAGTATTGAAAAACACAATTGATTAACTGATTAACTTCAAATATGAAGTAAATATTCTGCACTCAAAAGTCAATTGGCCTAGATACACCCTCCCCTCACCCTCCATGAAATTTAAAAAAAAAAAAAAAAATTCAAAGAGCATTGAGTCAGGCACAAGCACAGGTTTGTTCACACATGAGAAAATACTGCTGAACATTTTCTTTCCTTTTTCAGGCTGCAAGCAGTAAGAGGTCCTCATTTTATCGCTGGTATGTCAACAGATTGTTGGTGTTTTACACAGCTCCTCTCACACAGCAGTCCCAAAAAGCATTCCCCAGTGGTAGAAACATCACCACAGCAGAGACCCGCAACTCCCCTAGTCACAATTTTTCATCTCCATTCTCTGTGGAGAGCAGCTGGCCCAAAGATGGCTCAGCCAGGAATGTATTACCCCCTTCTAGGGAGCAACTAAAAAGATCTATACATTCCAAGGCATCTTCTCCCTCTAAGTGGAGGACATTAGGAAATCACAAGTGCTCTGCAGTGTAGCATCAAGCTACTAGTTATAACTAACTGGGAAGTGCTAACATTTATTGTGAAAAATTTTATCTCTCATTTCACGAAGCACAACAGAAGAGTCAAGTCAGGAGCTGATCAGGAAGGAGGGCTGAGAGGTGATCATGGCAGCAGCAACAGCTCCAGGCTCAATGAACTTAACATGGCTACAATTTATGATTATGTGGGGGAAAAATGGAGCTTAGCTATTGACTTTCTCTGCAGACTTTGGGTAAGTCACCTTGCCTTTTTTTTTTTGGTCCTCTTTTGCTTTTCCATTTTCATTAGACACTCTTAGGGACTACCACTGCATCTCATAACAAGGACAGACAACACTACAGCTCTTTAGGACCTCCCATGCTCAACTAGCAAAACATCACTGAAACAGGACTAATTAATATGCTAGGTTTGACTTCTTCCCTGTCCAGCCAATCCCGGCTGGCCAGTTTCTGAGAGCACCCTGGTACTCTGCATGAGAGTAAGATTCAAGAAAGGAGAGTGATAATATTCCAGATAGTTTCTTTCAACTTCTGCTCTGGAAGGATTTGCATAAAAATAACAAGAAAAGGTAAATGGACATTGGAAACATCTCAGTGTCAGTGAAGGTAAATGAAGCAGACAAAGGACAGCAGCAACAGGGAAGAGGAAGGCTTGCGAAAGGCTTCAGAAGGTAAGAAAAAGCTTTATAGTTTTAGGCAACAGCAGTCAAAGATCCTATGGAGAGATTTAAAAAAGCATGACATAATCAAGTAAAGAATGCAACCTTTACAAAGGCATGAAAAGTAAAGGGAGAAAATTCTCATCTAAGAACCAAAGCAGAAGCAGCATCCCTACCATCCAGCACTAAATTACAGCTGCTGTAAACCGTCATCAATACAATTGATGTTTTGATGTCATGATGTATTGATGAGCACAGATATGCTTCCTGAGGCTCTAAAGAACAACTGCCTCTCTCAAAGAGTCGGTTTTGGTCTAGGAGCTCACAAAACTCAAAGCACAAGCTGATTCAAAATAAATGCGGAGGAGTGAGTAATAAATCTATTTTCCACATTTCAGTCAATTTAAACTTCTAACCATAAATTTCATTCAGAAATTCCATTCCAGAAGTTTAAGTGTTTCCCACCGTCTGTGAATATCTTACATCTTGCTATTAAAAGGTTTAAATACTTTTGAACAGCAATAGATTCAATCATATTACCCTCAACCCACTAAACAACTGAGTGTATCATATGCAGGGGAAAAATAATTCATCAGGTTTAGGCAATCTCAGAGAATTTTCCAACAAATATATATGGAAACTGAACAGGCAGAGTCTAAATTATCATCTTCTTGCTTGCAGGAAGGCACATTCACCACTGTTCCTCACTATGCGTAGATAATGTCACCCTCAGCATCGTTAATGCACCACCTGTCATTAACATTAAACCATTAATCTCATGTTGCAAAAAAGAAACAATTGGCTGACAACATACACATGGTAACCTGCATTCCATCTGACGTGTTTGCTCTGCTGTACTTCAACTTACCAGTAGAGTTCCAGTAGGAATTAATCTGACTCAGTTTCTAAGGCTATTACAATTTCTACTATAATGTCTTCAGTGTCTGTCAACTTCAAAGAATAAAGAAAACCACCAGTCTTTATTACCTGAAAGTCTTGCCTCCCTGTAGAACAGGACTGATGACAGTTTAATTGTCAGCAGGTTCATGAAGTATTTTCAGCCTGCTAGGTGGGTAACCACATCTATTCCGTAAAATGTCATTGGCATAACAAATACAAAACTAAATATGTGTAATAAAATTTTGTATCTTTGGAAAACAACAATTATAAGGGTTCTTATCAGAAATATTAGCAGAACAAAGTTTAAAACTAATTTACTGTAATGAAATTCTAGAATTCTTGCCCAACCAAAACCAAACCTCCCTCTGTATTTTGATTTTTCACTTTCTTTTATCACTTTCTCTGCTTACTACTTTCCAGGGCCTACCTTTTTGCATTGTTATTCCCAAGATTTTCCCATGGTTCACTATCAAAATTCAGTCTCCTTTCACTCACATCTCTTTCATCTATCCTCCAACTCCAGGACAATCTTAGCATTTCTACCACACAGTTTCAAACCCCAAATTTCTCCATCGCTCTTGCAGCTTCTGGTGACAATCCTCCATCTCTGGGTGCTTTTCACAATCTAATTCCTGGCAGCCCAGTTCTGCGCTTGTACAGTTTTGTCTGACTCCTCTACACTGGTGGTCCAAGTTACAGACTGATGAAACACGGAGAGCACAAAGATGAAGGAATGAATCCAGTGTCTTAGCATCTGTCAAGCAACCCAGTATCTCATAAAGACTGTGCTAGGCCAACCCCTGGAGTATGGATTAATGCTCACAGGCTGATTCAGAAGGCCTTTTCAACCCACTTCCTACAACAGCAAAGTCAGGTGCGGTAACAACTGCTCGTGATACAAGGCAAGACAGCAGCACTTTCAGTCTCAGCTGCAGTACAAGGCAACGTCACAGAAGTGAAATCAAAATTGCCATGGACAATGATGGGTATATTTAAACACACCTTCTACACGAACAGCACCATTTTCTGAGTGGAAAATGGGGCACATATCCACAAAACAGTCTATCTCCACAGTCGTACTAGAGAGGAACATATCCAAATACACACACATTATCCCCCACTAAAGGTGAGTCAGTCAGCAATACCATGGAGCATGCCCAAGTCTCGTTAACTTTGATTTTTAAATTCCTGATTCAGGATTTCAAATATATCCTGAGTGAAATGTAATTCATTTGACTTCCATACCATATCACAGGACAACTCAGGTTGGATGGAACTTCAGAGGGTCATTCATACTAGTCCAAACTTTTGTTCAAACATCATTTTTCAAGAAGCCCAAACCTTAACTGAGGTATCTGGACTTGATTATTTTGCATATCTCCTCTTTGACCTCAGGCCAATAGTTTACACAGCTGGTCTCTGGCTGAGTTGTCTGCAGTTATGGAAGAAGACATGTTGCACTATTGCTACATGAACATCTGAGGAAGATGCTCAGGTAATGTGGTTTGAGGCAAATCAGGTATCTAAATACTAGAGCTGGGCTAATACAGGAAACTTGAGATCTTGGTCTAGCACTCCAGAGCATTCAAGCTGAATGTTTCAAGTATGAACCTGTGTCCACAGACATTAAATTTAGTTCTGAAGTGGCTAAATTTTAAAAATTTGAAATTTTGTTTCAGGCCTGCTGCTTGGTTTCAAAGCAAAGACTTAGTTTATAAAAGTCCTTATCCACAGTGTGCTTCAAATAGACCCAAGCAAACTGTAAATAAATCTGAGTCATATGAAATAAAGATTATATTAAGTAATATTTTTACTAGGTTTAAGAATATACAGTAACATAAGAAAATACTATTTAGTATGTTTAATTTGCTTTTGTTTACTACATCTCTACATAGCATTTTAGTCAGACCTTAATTTACTGTGTGTTAAACTGCTTCCAGCAAACTTGACACCTAGACCTGGCAAAATGGATAAATTACCCTGGAGCTCGTTTTCTGTTCTCAGGTCTCCAGGGGATGCTGCTGGCAGGTTGAGTCAAAGCACAGAGAGATGTTTGTCTCATTTCTTTCTAGTATTTTGGATGCCAGTATTAATACACTGGTAGAAAATGAACAGCTCAGAAAGAAGGATGATTATTTTTCAAATTCTATGTTCAGTTAAAGCACATTTTCTACACTGGTTCACAGAAAAACCATAAACAAGAAAAACAACAAAAAAATCCAACACAGCCAAAAACCCCACCACTTTTCCCAAATAACTTCAACTACACCTACCTGCATAACCATTTAATACCCACATTCATAGGACACACAAAGATGTCAGAAGTTCAAGCTCAACCTAGGTGTGAATTCTGATTTAGGAAACCTTGGCAGTCACATAAGAAAAACTTGTAATAAAGTGTTTGTCATTTGCCATCAACTACCCTACTAAAAGTAGTTTTAAACTGTCACACATGTATCTTCCCCAGAATCAGAAGCCATACAAATGAGATCACAATTAATGAAGTTTACCACTCAGCATCAACAGGGCCAAGAGGAAGCCTAGAGTCACTAGGTGAGGGGGAACAACCCAAAGCAAACCCAAAACAAATAAAACCCCACCAGCATATGACAAGTGGCCACAGAAATAAGCTACATGCTAGCTTATTTGTAAGTGTTTCAACTACATAAATAAATAAATACACATTCACAGGACACTGCACCTGCATGTTATGTGAACACCATATGCATAAAGTAGCTAAGAAATTTTTTCTTAAACCTTTCTTCATTTTTATTTCCTTTTAGACCAACACAAAAATAGAATGTTTATGGCTGATAACTTTCCTGGTCTTTGAGGGGATAACACTGTCATGTTAAACATGACCTGGAACGACAAAATATTTTAAATCCACATGCATGCAATATTAATCTATCATACTACAATTGTTGCACATATTCTATGCATCAAGGCAGAGAACAAGTCTGACCAATACGCAAGTGGGGAATATTTACAAATAACATAACAGAACACAGTAATTGCCTGTATTATCTCAATGAGACCATGGTCTTTCTGTGCTAGGTATTGTATGAATGTGCAGTAAGAGCACATGCAGGTCATGCTGAGCTTACTAATTTTTAGGCTGTTCATGAAACAAAGGTTTACAGTGAAATTATTAATACCACATCCTTAAAAGTGGAGGTCTAAGGCATTTATCCCTGCTACAAAATGGAAGTTTGATCTGGGGAAGATCATGAGCACATTGTTTAAAAGAAATATGTGTTATCACATTGTTTAAAGAAAATTTACATCAGCACAAAATTACATATTCCACCAGCATTTATTACTCTAAGTTTATGATCTTATATACTAAGGTTTCTATGAGAATTAAGGACAAAAAGGATACATCAATCCAGCATGTTAAGACTTATGCATTTAAATAAGCACTGTGTTTGTTAAATAAAACTAATGAAAATCAATAGTTCTTATAGTGTCTTTACTACAATGGTATAAGAAATAACTTTTTCTACACCTTTGGAAAATTGCTTGGAAGAGTCAGTCCTGTCTTCTCTAGTCATCATTAATTTTTGTAGCAAAAAATAACAGGCTCCTGTTCTCTCTATGGTACACTAACAAAACTGTCTAAGACTTCTGTAGTTTCTCTACAATGCATCACATCTTACATGAGTCCCCAAGGTTATAACTAACAGTGTAAAATATACACAGACTTAATGACTTTGATCCTCAAAACTCAGTTGTACACATGCTACTGGGAAACACACTTTACTGTAGAGGACTAATTCTTTCTCTATCACTGCAAGAACAGGAAGCATTACTACAATGTGCCTTTTAATTGTAAACTAAAAATGCACCATGGCTCAGGAAGAAATGCTAACCATCTTTCCCCCAGCCCACAATTCATCTTTACCCACTAATAACAATGGGAGGAACATGCTTGAACCAAATCACCAACTATTTAAAATCAGTGTAGCTCATGAACTGTCCATGGTTGACAAACCATGGGCAAGAAAATCCCACTGCCTTTGTTTCAAGGCTGCTCACTGACTAGTGTCATAAGACAATGGAAATATATTCCCATATATTTCTAATTCATTGAAAAACAAGTATTTTCTGTCCGCATACAGGGATTACTTGAAAATATTTGCAACAGCAGAGTCTGAATGAGTTGTTTAACAGCCTAACATGGCCTAGTGGAGTGACGTGGTAAGAAACATTATGACCCCAGTCATCCCACCCTGTAAATGCCCTGGAAACGTTACTTGGAGTTCTGGAGGACATGGAGTCATAGGAACATTTTGAAACAAGAGGCAAGCCATTGGAGCAGAGAAGCTACAAATCAGACTTGTTGGGCAGATGGCACTACAAGCAAGCGAGCTGATGGCAGATGGAACTGAGAGCTTGGATAAGTCAAAAAAATCGGTTGCAAATTAATGAGATATGCTAAGATGCTAGAGACTACTTCTCCTTTCTGATCTCTCTGCTTTAAGTGAGGGTCAGGTCAACTCCTCCTCCCACAGAAATCTACCCAGAGCCATAAAGAAAAGGTAGTTTGGCTTCCTTCCAAGATGAATACCCACAGCAGCCATCCAGAGAGTTACTCAACATCAAATAAACGTAAGACTCATAACTCAAAAATCCCAGGCTTTTGTGAAATTTCAGAAGTCCAGAGCCTTCTACATACAATCTATAAGCCCTTTAGCCTCCAGGACAATATAAAGACCAATATCTTATCATGGCAGAGGAGCTTTCAACAATGGGGAAGTTTAAAGCCAGGAAGGATCTTTAATGGAAAAATGCTACAGAACACATTAACCATGGTGAGGATTTGGTCTCAGTCCAGACTAGAACCAAGGTTGGCTTGGTGCTCGCAAATGTTCCACCTCCTTCCTGCAGCTGACCTACAGCTCCTTTGCTGCTACGGGATAGAGAAAATCTGTAACTCTTCATGATTGCAGAATATTACTATCAGAAAAAATGTGGAGTACCTCTTAAGATACTCATGACTATCAGTCCTCTGATAAAAAACCCCAACTTTTCTCCTCTAGTTATATACACACACATACAAATATTTTCTTTTCCTTTTCAGAGTTCCCTGGTTCTTTTTGAAAGCAGCATTGCCAAGACTTCAGCACTTTTTCTTTTCTGATACAACGACCTCAGAAACATTATCAATGTTACCAGAAGAGCCACAATACAAAATTATCTGCTTCAGTAAATGAGACTAATCTCAAACAGTGTAAATTATGTGAGCTTCTAGAAGATAGCAGCTCCCACAAGCTTCTAACATTACTTCTAGAAGCTTATGGAATTTTTATCCCAAGATATATTACAAAGGGTGAGCCTTTCTTGCCAGTGTCACGAAGTGCAAGAATCTCATGGTCTTATAAACTTCTATAGCTGCCATTTTTAACAATTAGGATTTTAATTTTTTTTACTCTCACATAAATAAGAAAATCAGGTGAAGTGGTAAATATACTAACTTCATTGAAAGCCTTTGGAAAAAGGGAGTTAAAGCTGCAGGCTTGTGTGGGAAGCTAATGAAAAGGGAGCACAGCAATGGCGCAGCAATGACACAAGGGATTAACAGGCTCTCAGCAAGAACCTGCATTTCTCATGGTACTATGAAATTCTTGTACCCTAAACACACATAAAAACATCCACATAATGAAAGAAAACTGCTATATACCATAGACAGCCATGCATTTGTGCGGCCCCTCATGCTTAGAGCAGACACAGAAATGACACAGGTAAGAATAAGTACATCTCATAAAGGAGCTGACAGGGAACCGTGTATACATATTCCATCTGAAAATCCACACTCTCACCAATTTCGTATGCAATCTCCATCAAGCCTCTTGACCTTTCCTGGGACTTCTCTCTCTGTAGTCATGTGATTACATGAGCTACATTCCCACAGAGATGAGCTATATTACTTGCTCCTTTTTGCTAAGTGTTCGATCATTGCTACCTTCTCGTTACATGACAAATCTCAATCCCTGGCTACCAGACAAGAATGAAAAAAAAAAAAAAATAGAAAAAAGCAAGTCAACATCTCATACACTAAAAAATAAAAGAACAAAAAACAAAGCCAACAAAAAAACCTACCCCAAATCTACAGAAGTTGTTACTGAGCAAGAACAATAATGGGTTCTAACGGACCCACTCCTGCCCAACAAACATCAATTTCAGTTATTTTCAGATGTTCCCTTTATTTGCAGCTTACATCTAGTCACTCTTGCAGCATCTTAATTCCCCCTTCAGCTGCAGAAGATACACAGTGATAAGCAGTACATAACTGCAGAACAACAGGAAGTGATTAAAAATGCTACAACTGCAATCCTGTGACAGATTTGATATGGAAATCTGTGTTCTAACCAAAGAAACACTTTTTAAAAGAAAGGGTACTACCATCACTGTGACTAGAAATTATTAATTTAATGCAAGTCTTGGGATATTTTTCTTAGAACTTCAGCATCCTGAGGCATATTTGGTCCTCCCTTGTGTCCATCTCCTGTTGTTACAGAGAAAAGTGCACCTCAGAGACCTGAATTTCAGAAAGCACATCAAAATGATGCAGCTGTATTTATCTATTCCAATTGTTCTTAAACTCATTTTACAACTTCAGAAGAATGGAGGAAGCTGAACTATTTGTTTTAAACATGTGAAGAAGCCAGCATTGCTTCTGGAATTCCAATTTACATGCAAGCATGTTTTTGCCTTGGCAGTTTATCATGTCATTGTGAAAAAGTTCTCATTCATGCTAAATCGAAGTCCCCATCAGAACTTTGACAGGTATCTTTCTGATCTAGCTTCTACAATTTTGTGGCCTCCACTGCTTTGACTCCGAGTATGCTGCCAAGCATGTGCTCAAGACATGATCACATTGATGCATCCACATATATTGAGGAAAATTAAAGAGGAGTGGGAAAGAATAGTATTTTCTGACTATTCATCAAGAGTCATTACCTGTTTTGAAAAGGTCCTTTCTGTATTCTTTCTTGTTTGTGAACAACTTTGCCATACAAATCAAGAGCATCCTAAGGTTACAGATGCAGAACACAGAAAACGAACCCATGAAGTTAACAAAAGCACAGGGAAGCTCTTGGACATCAAGAAGAAACAGTTAAAACTTTTGGACCCACATACTTTGAGCAATGTTCTTCCACTCCTCTCTCAGGAGTGTATAAGCACAGTAGTGATCCTCAATCTATACACTTCAGTATAACAACAAACATGTAAGTGAGGGCAGGAATACTGCTCCAAACTCTCCTAGTGCCTGGGGCTGACAGTATCCTAGAACTCATGCTGACACTGTTGGCAAGAAGGCACGAACTTCATTGCTATCAAAAAGTTGATCAAAGAGTCACATTAAAAAAAAATAAATCTGAACTTTAAATTAACTTGGCTAGTGCCATTGGTAAAATGTCTCATCTCCCACACACCATAAACCACAGAGAGGCAAAGAGAGAGAGAAAGGAAATACACACTGGAAAGACAGATGGGAAGATGAAAGCATTGTGGACTAACACTGATACTAAAATGCATCATCTATTCCTGCCCTCAATCAATTCTTTTTGCCTGGCCAAGACAGATATTCTGAAGTAAAATGGATTCCAGGGTTTCCATATCACTTATCTCATCATCCCCCTTCACACAACATAAAGTCCTACTCTGAATACATAGTTTATCATTAAACTAGCAAAACATGATTAACTGTGTAATGGTAATGAACATAAATCACTGTGCTCAGATGTCATCTAAAACACTGCATGTTTAGCTACCCATAGTTTCAAGAGGAGCACAGCTCTCGTGACTTGTGCAATATACACAGCATCAGCTAGACAGAAATGAATAATCACCAAAGGAACAAAACTACAGAAATCAAATTGCCAGCACTAGTCTCACAATGACCCCAAAACATTCCTCTAGCTGAACATTACCTTTTGCCTTTAATACATAAAGTCATGTCACCTTATTTCTACACAGAAAACCTTATTTCTACACAGAACAGTCCTGGTTTTTTGGAATTTTTAAAGTTTAATACTGATGTTTACACATCACTGCAGCTTGGTTGGTCATGACAAAACTACCCAATACATCTCAAGAGCTTACAGGACATTGCGAAGTCTTCACATCTTACCTGGCTCTGTACAGTTCTCTTCGTGTGTCCCATTACGTGATGCCATCAACCTTCTATTCCTCCACATTCCTGATATAATGCTTCTGTCTGGAATAGCTGATTCTTGGCCTATATTAAATAAAAAGACGTTATGCCCACTAGCACAAGTCTTTTCCTGCTTCATCCCAACTGAACTACATGTGCACACTATCAAGGAGCGTGGACAGACAGACCCTCAGAATGCAAATGGCGCAAAATCCGAGGTGTGACTGGAGCATGTGACAACAGACGTGTGCTAGGTGCCCCCAGCTCCAAAGGGTGCAACCAGGTGCCACATCCGAGCTGCTGGCGTGTTCTGGCTATTGGAACTATATCAGAACACTTGGCTGTGATCCACAGCAGGAAAATATTCTGCAGCAAGCAAATACTGAAGCCTGTACCTGTGAAAGTCAACACTTAGCAGTTCCTATAGATGAAACCAGCTATGCTGACATGAGCAAAAATCACACTTCCATTTAGTCATCTGTACTTGCACATATTACATTACTGCTTTCATGAAAAATAAAAATGCATATGGCTATGTTCCAGTTACATTTTAGTTTATTCTGAACTTTTTAGTCTTGGGTATGCTTAATAATATCAAACCATTCAGAACTCGTCAAAGAAAACAGAAATCACAGTGAATCCTCATAAGTCTTTAAAAAACCGAACTTTTTTAGAAGTCAATGGAGCTTTTGCCAAAACTCGTATTTCAGAAACATTCTCAATGAAACCTGTTAAATAGAGTACAGGAGCACTTGTGAGATCATGAGATCATGCAATTATAATAATCAAAGAAAGAACAGAGCCTCTTAATTAAATCACTTCCACCCCAAGCTTATCTATTTCAAATGAACATATTATAATAACAACAAAAATTCTTCCTTGGCCAATTTTAGAGTTTATACAGTCATCACGTAGTGCTTGTGTTTTCTTAGCAACTCTCGGAAAAAGAAATCTTGTTTGGAAGTTACTTTTTCAAGAGTAAAATATTCTGAGCTACAATTAAAAGAAATATAGACAACAGATGGTCGGTGTTTATGGACAATATGTACTGTAAATTATCCAGTTGAAAAAAAAACTCTACCTGATGCAGCATACCATCAAAAATTAGGTTATGAGGGATTTAGTTGATAACCCAGGAGATTAAAAACTTTCATTAGTCATGACATTTAAAATGAAAACCTAAAAAAGTTTTGGAAAACAACGGCACCAAAAAAACCCTCAAGCTATGCAAACATATTCATGCCCCCATTACTTGTTTTCTAGTTGAAAAAACAAGTTTAAAGTTCTACGATGAGCAATAGGGTAATATGGCCTAAGACACTGAATTCTTATGCGGATGGTTTGTTGCCATCATGGATACAGCTCAAACAATCTAGGCAATAATTTGAGCACAAGAGCATTACAAACTGTGACAAGTTCCAGCAGATTTTTGTTCCCTAAAGCACACACTTGAACTTCAGTTATAATTTAAGCAGATGACCCATCCTAATTGTGCTGAAATCTGATTTTCTTACATGAAACATAGATGCTCAGTGATGGGCTTAGTCGATTTTGTTCTTAAACCTTCAAGGACTGTTGGCAGCCCTACGTAGAGACCCAAGTGCTGTCCCAGCAACCTCAGACTTAGTATTTTGAGGTATGCAAAGCATATTGCAGGATGAGGACCTGAAACTGCACACTTACAGCCCAAACTGTGCCAGCAGGCAGAAAAGCAAGTGGGAATGATATGGTTAATTATAAATGCATCAGTTTACCAATACACCACTTGCACAAAGGATGCAAAAGACAGTATAATACTCTCTCTACAAAACGTAAGGTTAGCACGGTTCCTAGCCTAAAATGCAGAATTTTCTGTCCAATCTATACTGTAACACGGGGAGAGGTGTTGGGGGCGCGTGTGAGATTGAAAAAAGAAGCAAAGAAGCAGCTATAGCTGACGGAGGTTTACAACCTAAGGACAAAACGGAAGGTAGCCCAAAGTTGCAGAGAGGACCACAGGCGGCTGGAGACAACTCCACTCTGATACAACGGCAGGGGGGAAACTCCTTCCAAGGGCCGTTCCCAGGCACAGAGTTGCCCCGTGATGCCCTTTCGGTTCCCGACCCGAGAGGCGCGGCGGGCTCGGGGCCGGGGAGCCGTGGACGAGCAGGCGCCAGCAGCGCAGCTTCCCCCTCTCCCCGGGGCTGCGGCCGCGCATCCGCCCGGCGGGCGGCTTTCTCCCGAGGAACCCGCGCTGCTCCCCCGCGTCGGCCGCACGCCGGGGCATTTCCACGGGGAGACTCCAAACGGGGACAGCCACCGCCGCCTGACCCCGCCAAGCCCCGGCCGCCCCGGGGCGGCTGCGGTCCCCGGGCCGCCCCAGCCGCCCGCCCGGCCCTGTCGGGGTCCGCCGGTCCCG
>VZRO01006624.1:764266-828434 GCA_013397915.1 Daphoenositta chrysoptera
CGAGGCGTCGCGCTCAGGGGCCGGGCTGAGCCCCGCGCCCCATGGCCGGCGGCGGAGGGAGCGGCGCGGCGGCGCTCCGCGCTCCTCGGGCAGCGGCCGCCCCACAGCGCGCCGTGGGCTGCGAGTCAGCGGCGAGGGACGGACACATCCATGCGGCTCCCTGCACGCCCGGCCAAGTTTGAAGTTTATCCCTTTCCTCCCTCCCTCCCCCCCTGCCAGCCGTAGGCGGCAGGTGGGCGACTCAGCCGCCGCGGCGAGAGCAGCTACCCCCGAGCTCTCAGCGCGGCGCCGGGAGGGCACTCAACCCGGGCGGGCGGCTTGGCCCCTCCTCCCCGCCCCTCTCCCGCAACTTTCTGGGTGCTCCTCCGGCACCCATGGCAACACGCATGTGCCCTCCCCCACGGCCAGGCCGGGGGGAAGGAATTAACTGGCGAAATTAATCCTTTCCTCTAAACGGCGCAGGAATGATCCGCTCTCGGTGTCGCGCCTGGTGGCCCTGCGTGGAGGGGAGCGGGCAGCGGCAAGTGCCGAGGTGCGGGCCGGGGCCGGGTCCCTGAGGGGCTGGAGCGGGCAGGAGCGCGAACAGCGCCCCGGGGCTGGCGGGGAGCACTGATGGCTCGGGGCTCTTCCACCTGTCTCTAAGAGGTGCGTTTCAAGACGAGCTTCCATGGGGAGAATGGCGCTCTGCACGCAGTTTAAACTGCAACGAACGCGTGGTGTTCAAGGTGACAAATGAATGACCCGTTTGTTAGTTCTAGGCTGTGCCACCGCGATTTTATTTCTTTTTTTAACTAAAATTTTATGTTTACATTAATTAAGTGGTTACTGTTAGCTAACGAGTAGTGGGAACTTCCTCCTACAGCACACGCATTGGTTCTGTATTCCTTCCAGAAAAGCTGTGCATGTGAGGAAGCACATGTAGACAAAACGGGATTAACTCATCTGATCTTCTTTTCGATATAGCATTTGGTTTACAACAGAAGGCCTTTCAGGTGATTCCCTCTGGATCGTTGTCTATATTCTTCAGAGCATACAACATATATCTGTCATTGTTTCCTATGGTGTCATAATTATAATACAAATAGCCTACATAAACAGTCATCACAAACAAAATATCACCAATCCTCTGTTTTCCCATCATTGTTCAAGGGTGTTTTTTAGTTTTGCTGGTGAATTCTATCCACTATAGTAAGATGCAGAAGCACAATGCTAAGGATGCTCTGGTGCACACTGCATGTGAAATTGCTCTGGATTCCTGCTGAAGACTGCCAGTTGTGTCAAGTGCAAAAGGCACTACTCAAGCGGGGGGACCAAAGAGTAACAGTTTTGTTAACCTTGTTGGATGTTTACGTGCACGTAGCTACAGAAACTTGTGTGTCAACTGTCCAAGCTCCACAGGCACTTAGGCTCTGATTGGCTTTTGACTTTCTGATTTACATTGAAGCAGGAAAACAACTGCATGTCAGAAGAATGGCACTGAGACATGCTCCAGTCTCCTTTCTTTCATTCCCTTTATAGCTGCTGAGAGAGGAAAAGTAACTATGAGAGCTCATGCCTACTACAAAAATGGTAGTAGAGAAGATTATAAATCAGGTTATGTCCCTTGATTTCTTGCCATGGCCAGATAGGAAATCTCAAAGTTGAACCCAGAATGGTGAAGGGCATCCAGGACCAAAAGAACTTACAGGCTAATCAGACACAGAGGCAATGGAAGCTGGATAAAGGCAACTGAAGGTCTTTAGATCAGCACCTTTATTTATAGTGAACTTGGTTTTTTTCATTGAAGATCTCTAAGCTCCAGTGAAGGTGTTGGTTGGCCACGTCAGAAGAGATGCCACTTTTTACCCTGTCAGCTGTCATAATAGATGGGAGCTAATTCTTCATGTGGCTTTCCATCACCTCTTTTCTGGGACTAAAGCCTCCCCTTCCACTCAAAGTGGCAATGCAAATAATAGTCTGCCATGTTCCTCGTCTGTGTTTAATGAGAGTTGCAATGCTGACAAGACTTTAGTTTTCTGTATGAAGATTTTATCTAGAAGGGTGGTGACACTGGAGGGGATACCAGGGATTTTTTGAGGTTTCAGTAAAATAAGTTTATAATCTGCTTAGAATAATAGAATCATTAAGGTTGTAAGATCATCAAGTTCAACCATTAATCCAGCACTGACACATTCACCACTAAACCATGTACCCAAGTGCCACATCTACACGTTTTTTCAACACTTCCAGGGTTGGTGATTCCACCACTTCCCAGGGCAGCTTGTTCCAATGCCTGACCGTTCTTCACCTATAAGGGCCATGGCTTCAAAGAGGTTGTTCTAATGGTTGGGTCTCTTGCAATTGATGAATGTTTCTTGTGATTTTATGTTTACTATGTTTATTCACTTATTTCTCTTTACAGTGAAGACATTTTCAAAGCCATGGCACTCCTGATCTGAAGAGATACTGATATTAAGACATGCAGTGATAAGGTTGCCACAATTGAGGTAAATTTGTGTCTGGAGTTGAGGCTGTCACTCACAGGTAATCCGTATTTGTGTCAATGTGTTGTTTACACAAAGACCATGGAAGTGAACCATTGTTAGAGGTCCTGAGTTTCACATGTGAGGGATTTTCATTAATTCTGTCGGATCCTATGAACATCACATGGATCAAACCAAAGCACATGGTTAGCAACAGGAATGCAGTTATAATTTTGCCTGTTTTGACATAGAGTTTTTTTCCTTTTTTGCTGGCTGTTATAAAGCTTTCTGGTTTGGAGTTAACAGTCAGTGACTATAGAAACCTTGAGGACTTCCCTGTGAACCACTGAAAGCAAGAAACAAGAACCAAAACAGTGAAGGGTTCTTTTGTGAATCCCTTACAGAGGAGAAGTCTGCTACCCATGAAGGCAGTTCTCAGCATGATAGTGTGTGTCTCTCCCTTTCCTGTGTACACAAATGAGGCGGATCAAAGTTCAGACAGTACTAATCTCCTAATCATACAAGCTTCTGATTTTTAATCAGTCTGGTGATCACAGGGCAGCCTCAAAATTGTTCTTGAAAACTAAAATTTCAGAAAAGAATTCTGAATCACTTATTTTGTTGGGGGTTTTTTTTGAGAAATGTGTCAGGTAACTCTTTGTGTGGGATTTCTCAAAGGGAAGAGGTGCGTTGCAGAATTCAGCTCCAGTTACCTCTCACCGGGAGAGTCTGTTTAAAGACATTTGAGCCATTCACATGGAGGTTGTTACTGGAATGATGTTCCAAGACTCACATCTGATTTAAGACATCCATGCTGTGTGTGAGCGTACAGTGATACAGTGTTGAAGGCAAAAAAGAAGCAAATGCTTTCTGCATAAGGTGACATTAGAGAAATTTGCAATTATTTTTTAAATCTTAAATTATTGCTATCTCTTACTGCAACCAGAACAACTGTATATAAATTCAGTGAGGCCTTCCATTAATAGTCTCAAAAAAAAAAAAAAGGGTAGGACACACATGGTTTTCTGAGTGATGCTTTCACAGTGAGTGGTTTGGTGATACCTCAGATGTTCTGTTTCCAGTATAATCAGAACAAAATGTTTTCCAGACTAGGTCTAGGAATGCTGAAAGAACTACATTTTGAAAATTAAAGGTATTTGGGAAATATCATCAAAACAAAGTGTAAAGGGAGAAAATACTAAATAGCACTTGTCTTTAAGCCAAACACAAGAAACAAATCTTTTTTCTTATTGCTGTGTTTATCATTGTGATAATTTAACTTCTGTGTATGACCCACACCAAAATGTCTCACTAGAAGCACATACTAATGTTAGTTTCATCTAGCACTGCCAAATGTGCTTGTTTTTCATCTCAAGCACAATTAGTATCTTGAACTGAGAAACAGCCAAAAGGCTTTGAATTAGGGAAGTGTCTCACAGGAGATCCATGAAAGCAGCTCATCCGAGAAGAAAATATTGATGCTGCTGAGAGCCGAAGGAGAAGTATGATTGGATTAATTTTCTGTGGCACCCCCTAAAAGGAGCAGAAAAAGCAGCAGCATGGCAGGGTTGCTGGAAGCTGAGGCCTGTTAGCTGGCTATGAAGACTGTTCCAGCACAGAAGAGCTGGGAGTGCATCAGCTGAGAAACCTGGATGATTAGAAGGTGATTGTTTGTGACAGGTACCCAACGAGCCCTAGGAGCCTTTTCAAGTCCAACTTTCCTAACTGATGCAACCGGCATCCCAGTATCAACCCCTCTGCTCTGGCTGCAAGGTCAAGAGATAAAGAAAAGCCAACAATGTTCCCTTAAAAAAAGACCCAAAAATCTCCCATAAGCCATAAAAATTTAACTGAGAGGAAAGGCATTGGTTTGAAAAGAGACTTGGGATCCTGCCTTTCCTGTTTGTCCCAGGTGGTTCATATAAGGGAGCCATGGAGAGAACCTTAGCTTGGCACTAGCCATAATTACCTGACTGTCAAGGAAGAAACAATCCTGTGTTTATTTAGGACCTTGTCCCTGGCGAAGGAGGACACATAGATATGACTTGACAATACAAGCTTGCAGAAAACAAATCAATATCCAAGTGTTGAACTGTAATTCCAGCCACCTTACCTCCTTAGGTGTATATATATACACCCAGGTAGTTTTTTAAGCACCGGTGAAAGGCGCTTTGCTGAACCATACTTGAAATTTAGAAAGCAGATCCATTGTTGGCATCAGCACTGAGGGTTCAGCCAGAGCCTCTGTGATGGGTAAACCCTGAGCTGGGACCACTATATTACAGAGATGCTCTAGCTGTAGTACCCAGGACTCATCCTTGTGCTGATCTTCCATGTCTTTCTGTGTGCATTCTCAGATTTTTACCTCCCAGTTCTAGTGGGGAGTTGCCACTTGTGTTATCACATAGCACTTTCACATGCTTCAAAGGCAGAAGGATTCCTTAATAAAGGGTTATTTCTATGGTTTAACTCAGACCTTTGTTTTGCTTCCAAGGCTGTAAATAACTGAGCTGTGAACCGAAATTTAAATGCTGTGAAGAAGTCAGTCTCTGTGCCGGGTCGGCCAAATTAGAGGAGAAATATCCTCTGAGGGAAGGCAGGTTACCACCACCCCTCCCCCAAACCTAGGTTCGGGAAAGAAAAAAATTCCTCGAAGGAAAGTGAAAGAGAGAAACACTATTTATTAAACAAACACACAGAAAGGATAACAAAACTAAATAACAAAACAAAACAAAACAAAAAATCTCTCACTGTGGAGAGAAACCTGGAAAAATTCAGAGTCCTCTTTGGGTGTGGCCTCTTCCCTCCTCAGAGATGGGTCGATGGGCCCCTTCCAGGAGGCCTTGGAAAAGGAGTTCTCCCCTGGTGTGGTCCGATGTTGTAGAACAGTCCCAAAAAAGAAGAAGGAGGAAGAAATCCAAAAAAGGTCTCAGGAAAACTCTCTCTGGAGAAAGGGAGCTGAGAGCTGTCTGGAGAGCAAGGTTGCTACCCTCCACACTCTGCCGCCGAGCCCAGAGAGAGCTGCGTGTGTCCTTGAGAAATTGTTTTGAAAAGTTCGCTCAGTCTTTTTTCCTCTTGCACCCAGTCTTAAAGGCACAGAATTCATCTTCTGGGCATAGAGTGGTGATAGGGGATACACATCATAAAGTCATCCCAAGACAGTCTCACACTGTAATATGGAACCACATTTTCCTTTAACTTACCTACCTCCTCCCTTGTGTTTTTTGTCATGCAGTTTTCCTACTGCTGATTTCTCTTTAATAAATTTGGGTAATGCTACTTTGTATTTCTGACGAGCATCTGTGATTACACCCCACCTTCAACACTTAGCTAGGAGCCACCCTCTCACCAAGACCCTACTTGGGAGTTTACCAACAGTCACTCAAAAATAATGGGATTCTCCCACAGTATACGGAGGTGCTACAAGCAAGAGTTCCTCATATCCTTCATGCCATGAACAATGTCACATAACCCCAGGAAGGAGGTCAGGCTGATGTAAATAATCTTCCTGCCATACAGTGAGAACAAATGGTACCAGCCAGATCTATACACTTGATGTCATCTTTAAACTGCAAAAAAATAAGATCAGTTGACTCTTGATCTCCCACGTGCTGTTAACACAGTTTAGGTACATTGGCTCTATTAATTTCTTCAAGACCACCAAAATGTCTTCTTGCTGGACAGAATGAGAGACATTGTGCATATCAGTGGTATTCAATGTGTTCTGTTCATAAAATTTCAATCAACATCTAGCTAAAAAGTGGATTTTGTTAGAAAAACCTCTACATTTGCCCCCTTAAATCAATATCTAAGCCCTCCAAATTCATCACAGCATCTATGTTTAATGCCCTCTAGATTTCTCACGGATATAGGCATCTGATTAAATGCTTGCCAGATTTGAAGAATTCGTGCATGTGCATAAAGCCGTACTGAAATGGAGGTTAAATTGCAGGGACTGTTACACAGCATATGCTCCCCCACACACATACTGTCTCTCTCAGTTTCTCAAGTTTGCTGTCTCCAGTGAATCCCAGTGTCAATTAACTTTACTATGTTTTCATTTTGTCAGTGATTTTCTATTCCTCTCTGCTCTCACAGTCACTTTCTCTTCTGCCTATTTCACTGCTCCTCTTGTGGTTTCCCTCTTGTTTGCTACACGACTTTGTTCCCCATTTCTTGATCTTCTAGGCCCAGTGCAAATTTTTCATTTCTTCCTCTCTGTAAACAGAATTCTTTTCTCCTCTTCAAATCTACACATGGGTTCAAGCTTAGTACTGATTCTAAGCCCTACTCCCAGAGGATTGGGGAAATTTGACTGTGCTTACCATTAACTTTGAGGAATGAGGTTAGCTGACATCATGCTAAACACAAGGGACTGGGGCTAATCACACCACTTTTTTCCATCAGTATACAACACATTTGTTTGCTCTTCATAATCTCATTCCACTCCCAGATAAAGGAACTAAATTCACTTCCATAAAATGCTCTCCGTTTGTTTTCTTTCTGGAAAGTTTTGGTATGTCTGAAATAAGTGAAATTCAAAACAGCTACTGAGGAGACATCTTCACACACCTCAGTCAACCACGCTTTTATTCAGCTTTCATACCTACTGAGAATTTATTTTCCAAAACCCTTTGCTAGTCCCTCAGAATGAGAAGGATCATTAACTAAGCAAAAATTGATTCATTACGGTGAGAAAAATTTTCAACAGCTGTGTGTTTTTAGCCCAAATCACAGGCTGTTGTGATCTTATGAATACACAGGAGGAAGCTGTGGAGAATTCTCTCACAAAAAAAGTCTCAGATGATGTCAGTGCTTGAAAGCCTGAAGGCCAAAGAGGTCCAGTGAAAGTCCTGTTGGGGTAGCTGGGAGAGATTCAACAGGGCAGCTCCTTTCTCTCATCAGATTAGAGAGAGGAGAAGAAGAGCAAGTATTCATCCTTAGTGACTATGGAAAAAAACAACTGCAAACTCCAAACGCTATATATACAAGTGCAGGAACTTGTGTCCTGACAACTGATGTCCTTGAAACAATATTGGAAAGGTGAGAACTGTATTTAGTGACTTGTAGAACACATGCTTGAAGGAACCTGGAAAGGTCATCTTGTTCATTCCCTTTTCCTAAGGCAACACCAACTCTCCCTAATGTTGAGTGGGCTTGTTCTGAAACTTAATACCTATTTTTATACTGAAATTGCTGTTTGACTGCCTATCAAAGCTTTTAAAATAAAATGATGATGAAAAATGTTAAGAAAATTTACACCTCCTACTTTGACTGGCATCTTTTTTTAACACTGTTAGTGAGCAGAGCTTGGGGAGTTCTGGGAATTTTCCCCCTCATATGACCACAGATTTTCAAAAACAAAAGTTTATTCCATTGAAAACTTATAATGTTAAAGCTAAAAGGAATTGTAACTGTCAATCAGAGAAGGGGAAGAATATTCTTACCATTTATTTCTGTAAAGTTAGTAGAAATCAGGTTCTTTTTTAGACAGTAGGAAGAAAACAACCTTATCCTCGGAAGATAAATTCAGTGTATAAAATCATGTAAAATGATAGTCTAGAGGGATGGCAGAGAAACCAAGTGAGTGGGAATAGTGTTCAATGGAGTGGTTTTTATGAGGAATTCAGGGCATTTATTTCATTGCTGTTTCATGTTGTCTCATGTGAAAAGATAAGAAAGGAGAGTTAATTTGCTCCCCATTATGTTCAGATAAGAGGGGGGACAACAGAGAAGGCTGGTTTGAAGTCCAGGTTCAGAACAGGAAGGAGAAAGGTATTTCTCTAAGGAGACATTTCAGGGAAGGCAGGGAGAGCTTTGTTACACAAGAAAAGATGGTTCTAAACAAGTAGGCTGGGCACAGTCATCGATGGGAGCAGACAGAGGGAACCTGAATCAAAGTGGATCAGAAGGATGAGTGAAACAAACCAGACTGGGGAAATGAGCACCACTACATCCACTTTGAAGATCAAGTCTTGTACTGTGAATTTGAAAAGGGTTGGTGTAGCAGGAGAGACGCATAACTGTAGCTGCAGCACATTAAGAATCCTCCATAAAAATTTCCCTTAAGTTTACAAGTTTACAAAATGGCCACATCTACAGCATGGCCCCCTCCAAACCCAGATAATTGATGTTTGTTACCATTAGTGAAAAGACACGGTCAAAAGCAAATGTTGGCATATTTTCAAACATTGGCAGGAACGCTTTTTACAGTATTTCCATGTTAACTTCCTAACAGACTTTACAGCAAAATACCAAGAAAATTTGTAGTTATTGCCAATTTTGACAAGAAACATTTGTCACTGGCAAATGATAAATTTGCACTCTTGCAAATTAACTTCTTTGCTATTCCTAACTCCTAGCAGAGGTTAACAGCAGGATCTTTCAGTCAGGCTTGGTCATAAGTGTGCTCAGCTGCCTCTCAGCATCAGGATAGCCCAAGTTCAGGACAACTTTTAAGAGCTGGCTGCTGTTTTCAGCTTGTAGGAGGAGAACAGTAAAGGTAGCGCTACCCCATAGTCCAATTTGCTAGAGGATATTGTAGGTGTCACCTGCCTGTAATGTCTGACTCACTCCACCATTTTTCTGTTGTTTTCATTTAATATTTAAACACTCAAATATTCCAGCCACTTTATGTTTCATCTCCTCAGAAATAAGCAATGTTTCAGAGGTGTTACCATGGAAACAATGGAGTGAGGAAGCAGCTAAACATAAAAGTAAGTCATCTATCAGTAAAACCAGAGACATGCTTTAGGGTAACTTGAAATTAGAAAATACATAATTAGTTGAGCTGTTGCTGAGCATCTGTTTGTCCATATTGCTTTCTTCTAAGTGACAACAGGCCACCTTTTTGCATGTGACAAGAAAATAAAACTTCCCTGTACAAACCTTTCAGTAGCTGAAGTCCTTCCTGACACAAGAGATAATACCACCCTTTGGAGATGACCACTGGAGTTACTTATCAGCAAGGTCAGGCAATTGAAATGGTATTGTTAAGGGTCAGCAACACCAGCTTCCTCAAACAAATTAAAACTCCCTTCTGATAGCAGTGTGAACATTGGAGAGCTGTGATACAAGATACTTGCAAAGTTTAATCAGACTATGGGAAAAAGAAGATTAGCATTACTGGAAGTGAAAATGCAGCTAGATATGTCAAGCCCCTTCCAATTATGCAAATGAATACACAGAGCCATTCTGCTCAGAAGTAGGTATTAAATTATACTTGTGGATAAATATAAAAGCATACCTTTGTCCATCTGTCACTGTATATCCTGAAATACCATAATTACCTCTCTCAAGCATGAGAAGACACAACTTGTGGCTTTTGCCTGTGCTCACATCATAAAATGTTTCCCTGTGACTTTACTCAGCCTTAGCCTTACTGAACTATGTATTGCCTGTAGGGAAGGTAACAAAGGAAAATCCAATGTTTCAACTATGTTCTGGGCAAGAAAACTCAAGTAAACCTCTGTAATGAATATCATATTCACTTCAGGCATCAGCAAATTGACCACAGAAACACTTAATACAATTAAATATTCCACACAAAATGTTCTGTTCAGAACAGATTCAGAAACAAAGCATTAGAGACTTGAGCTTTATTTGCTTTTTATATCCTTTTAGATCATGCTTAAGACCATCATATTTTCACTTGTGGGCAAAGAAAATGTCCTGGTAGATGTATAAAACCCCTTCCTAGTGCTGGAAAATGTCTTGATGATTAAAAGAAGAATCATTAGTACCATCAATGACCACTAGAAAAATGTTATAATTGTAGACTGTAGAGTGGGATGCACCTCTAGTGAACTGGCAGCTCTGGTCTGACTTGCACGCTGAGCACCTGCGTGTTGGTGCCAGGGTGGCCTAAAGGACCCACTCCAGAGCTGCCTTCCCCAGGAAAGGTGCCAGAACATGCTCAAAAAGTCACCTTTAGAGTTGCCTGGGACCAACTGAGTTTTTTACTGACTTTCAGTTCCTCCAGAGTCTTTCTCCTTGGAACAATGATTCACAAGGAGATGGGAGCGTTACTGGTGGAGCTTCCTGTTCAGAGACTTCTTTTCTGGTAAACAGGTGCCACTGCACATTAGGAAAACTTTCAGGTGAAGGAGGGCAGACCAGATCCTACAAGCCTGAAACACTGATTTGACCATGCAGTATTGAGAGTGCCTTTCTCCTGGAAGGATGCACAGAGGGTCAGATGGTAAGTGAGATATCCACATAGCCCACAACCTTAGTCAGCTGTGAGAGTAGCATGAGGGAAGTGGTCTCTGAAGACTGGGAACACTGGCAAGACCTTGCTATCAGCAAACCCCGAAGAGCAGATCCTACCCATACCCAGCTGGCTTGGGAGCACAGGGAAGCGAACAGCCAGGCCAATTCACAACTGGCTGGCAGAGCACCGTGGCATCAGACAGGTTGTAATGATCATCATAAAATATATTCACTCCACAGCTTTTGAAAAAAGATAATTTATAAAATCCTTTCTATGCACACACATCTTAAATAATAGCATAAAAATACAGCTAAATAAATGTTTATCTGGAGAAAACTGATCTGCTGTCCCTTTCACAATCATTTTAAAAAGTTGAGCTTAGCCTTGGGACTGATGGAGTCTCACAGAATTGGTTATGCTGTTGGCATTGACTGTGAAAAAGAAAAGAAGATAGGTGGGGCTGTGTTTTATGCAATATTTTGTTCTTGCTGTTGGAAATCTATTGTGATTTTCCTGTCCAAGCTATCAAGATGGTTGATAAGCTGGAAATAGATCATTGAGGTGAATGTTTCATAGCACACTATTGTGTAACTGAACTGTTTCCTATGTTAGCCTTCCAAACTCTAGCAAATCAATTAAAAGAAAAAGGCAAGAATTCTGGAAGATTTAACCAGCCTTAAAATTTGTTTTCAGTTTTTGAATTAACCCTAATTAATGAATTTTTAATTATATGCAAAGCAAACCCACAAAATCTCCAGAGGCTTAGCCGTGCCATTGCCAAGAAAACCAAGTGAAAGGGCACAGCTTTGTTTTGGTTGTTTTTGTCCCCCTTGAACAAATCAGAAGCTTGAAGAGCGAGGCTGCCTCCTGCTTTCCCTTTGCTCCGTGCCTGGCACAGCCTACTCTGCCGTGTGCCATGGCTGTGTTAGCTGTCGTGGCAGACATCCTGCAACACCACTTGCCCAGCTGTCCGGGTTTGTGCTACTGCTCGGTTTGTGGTGGTTAGGAAGCTAATAAGCACAAATACCACTCTTTCCCTTGTGATGGACCCTGGACTAAGTCCTAAGAAAAGAAAACTCTTCCAGCTCATTGTCAAGACTCTGAGCAAGCCAGGCATCCAGAAAAAAAAAAACTTTAAAGTCACACACACAAAATAATAGTCACATCCAGGGCCTGATACTTTTTCCACATTTGAACAGGCAGGTGAACCAATTTTTGTGAGTAGAGTTACATGAAATCCAGACCGTTTTTCTGTCCCTGAGACAGTGCCCCTGACTCAGAGCTTTGTGGAGGGCATTACACTGAGTTACTTGTGACCAACAGACACCAAGCATTGGCACACTCACCAGTGATGTTCAAATGCTAACTTACAACAGGTAAGTATCCTAACTGCTATTTTTCTTACTTATAGGCTGTTGGAAAAGCCTCAACAAGAAATCATTGCAACAAAATCCAAAATGCTGAAAATCTTTTCCTTGCCTTGATAAAATATCTGGCTAGAATGAATACTCATGATTTCTCTGTTGAACTCAAAGGTACTAAGGCATCATCACACTTTTTAAAATTTAATGCTATTTAGCAAGTAAAATATTTTACAGTTTCAGACTTCCCTGAGAAGCAGACTTTGAGGGAGGGAGAGAAAATGTTTTAGCTCTAGCTCAGCAGTACTTTTAAACTTCTCAGTCATATCTCTTGCTACCTGAGGAATTTTAAAGAAGTGAAATCAAATGTCTGTCTGATTTCAGGTGATGTGCAATATTTATTCTGAAGGCTCATGCAGCTTCTTTCACTCTTGAATTATTTACAACATGCACACAGTGTCATGTCTCAGTAGATCACTCCATAAATCCATTAAGTAAAATGAAAGCAATTGCACATTTTATATATGTGTGTGTGTGTGTGTATGTAGAGGTTTAGTAAGAATCAGTATTAATGATCATCCATACACACAAAGGATTAAATAATTTATTGAAGGTAGAGAGAGGCTTTGCTGATGAAAACAAATATAAAAGCCAGCTAGTCCACCATGTATCTTGAGCACCAATTAATACTGGAGGTTGCAAAACAAGGTTGAAGAAATTGAGTCTCAACAAGAAGACTTGTTTTT
Organism: Daphoenositta chrysoptera; assembly: GCA_013397915.1. Taxonomy (NCBI): domain Eukaryota; kingdom Metazoa; phylum Chordata; class Aves; order Passeriformes; genus Daphoenositta; species Daphoenositta chrysoptera. The sequence continues at coordinate 777,048 of VZRO01006624.1, forward strand.
AATGCCAGGTAGCTGGCAACTAGTTTCAATGCTGATACTTGGAGGAGTTTGATACTTTGGTAGGTTTTGTTTGTGTATGAAATAGAAAGTATGAAGAAACCATTTACCTTTTCTATTGTCTTATTTCCCTTTGCTGGGCTAGGCTGGCTGTGCTAAAAAAAAAGAAAAACAAAGAATAGCCTCAAGGCAGATGTATTAGTGTCTGCATCAGTATCAGTTTCTCTGTTTCTCCAAAAGTGATTTCACAGTAGGAATTAAAACACTTTCCTACAAAAGAAAAATAGAGAATGAGAGCTGTGTGCTGCAGAATACAGATGGGACTCAGAGTCCCTAACAAGGCTGATAATTTTCTTCGGCCCCTACCGTTATGTATACGCAACCATAAAAACATAAAAAGCTCTCATTAACAGCAAAACACTGAAACTTTGAATGGCTCCCAGCCCTATAGTACAAAAATTTTTGAAGAACGTAAAAACTGAGGATTCACTTGTCAGTTAATCAACTATTACAGCTCACAGTATTCAAACTGTTTTGTATTGTATAGCACCCTAATTGTTGTGATCAGGACCCTAACAAGGTTATGACTAAAATGGGGCACAGAACCTGTATAAGAGCCTAGAGAAATCAATGTGATATTTTTTTCTTTTTTTAATAGATCTTTCCCTTACACCATAAAGAACCATAGAAAAGAGATGACCATGCAGAAAATAATAAGGATAATAAATGAATTCTGCCCAATCATCATTATTCAACTATTCCTTATAGTCATTCCAGCAATAGTTGCTTTGAATCAATTTGGAAACTGCTGTCTCAGAACAAACTAAGAGAGATGAAAAGAAAGACTCCACAAACCTCAGTTGATGTTAAAAACTGTAATGGATCCAGGCTTCTGCAATCACCATCTGATTAGATAAACATGTGTGCAGGGCAACAAAAAATCAAAGATAATATGCCTCACTAAGCCTTCCCTGAGCATTTTTTAGGCTTGTATAACAAGACTATTTCAGAGAACTAGGAATTAAGGAAAAGTTTTAAATAGAACCCTGGGAACATATTTCTGGGTAATAACCCAGTATTGAAATTAGATTTTTTTATTTGGAGAAACCCCAGCAAAACCAATAGAGTGTGCATGGAGGGAAACTGCGGAGTTTTGTTCTCTTCGTATGTCTGAGGAATCCCCAGACAAAGAGTTTTTTCATATCTGCGTAAGAATATACTGTTTGTTTATACAACGGGTTTCCCTATGTACCTCTCCAATGCTTGTTTCATGTTTTATCTAAGAAAGCAAAAGTTTAATGAAGGTCATATTTCAGAAACAAAGAAATAAAAATCGCATTGAGGTAAGCTTAGCTACAAAGGAACCAAAACAGCTGCTATGGAGCTTACACAGTAGGGGCAGAAAGTCATATAATCCTGGCAAAATTAAATAGAAAAAGGTGCTTAAACTGAACAGTGATATCACTGCAGCCACTGTTGTGAATGATTATGAAAATAATTGAAATTTTTAATGCAAAAAAAGAGTAATAAAGAACAAGCTAGGATACTTACAACATGAGTCTGTGTGTTAGAAGGAGCCTCAAAGGAAATTTATCAATTCCCCTGAAAACTGGACCTCGTTTATAGGATATGCCACTACATCAGCAATTACAATGCAAGAGGAGAACATGACTTTCCCAGTTGAGTATATATAAACAGTAAGAGAGAAGGAATTCTCTTTGGAAGGCACATCAGTTTCTGTTATGTCTCTCCATTCCAGCAAGAGGTATTAAAAGAGTAAGAGAAAGATATATTTTAAAACCCTAGAAAATAACCAGCATGCACCAGTGTGCTCAGCAGGGCTGAAAACACTTGACGATTCTCCAATTACCAGGGCACGCCTAACAAGTTAACCTTTTGTATTCACATGCTGACTACCAGGCAGTAGGTAGGTCCATGGAAATATTGGGTGTATGATTACAAATTGAGAACAGTGTACCATCTGTCTATCTAATACTATCAATGCAGCAAGCACATCACTATTTTAAGCCTCAAACTTCTCAGTACAGAGGAGACGAAAGACAAGTGTTGCCATTACATTGTAGTTATATTTATGATGTGTGTACATTTTGCCTGGGACTGAAAATCCAAGACTAGCAACCAAAACTATTTGGAGAGTTATCACAGTATCGATGCATTTGACTTTTCACTACACCAGATGATACTTCATTGTCCCAGAAAGAGCTAAATTGTTACCTAAAGCTGGCATATTTACAAAATGTAAAATACAGAAAAATTATTTTCTGTGTCTATGAAGACTGAGCTAAAGAAGAAACATCAGTAAGAACAGCCCAGTGGTTAAATGTCATCTGCACAAGAAGCCAGAAAGCAACCCTTATCAGCTTTCACCAAATCATCTGCTGGGTTGCTAAGAGTATCCAGTTCTCAAAACTAGAGAAGGACCATCTCCCCACACAGTAATCAAGAATGGCAGTTACTAGAATGTAAACAGCAAAACTAAACCTGAGGATCATGTCTATGAAAGGAGTTAATCAATTCACATAGTGATCATTCCACAAATGTGCATCATGAGGCATATTCTGTACTCATATATGTGTATCCGCTATGAAAAAAGTGATGAGGTAACTAAGCCCTGACTTCCCTTAGCAACAGAGAATGTTTTCCTCTTAGTTTAGAACAGTAGCTCTTTCACACTTTATTACCATGTAGTTTTTCAGAGAAGTTACTTGTGGCAAGAGCACATTCTCCAGGAAATGCAGGACACCCCTGGCAGCTGGTTCTGCCACTGCAGTTCAGGTTTGTGTGCTCCCTCCAATAGCTGTTGTCAGATTTTTGTCTTTTCTAAGAGCTGATGCTGAAATCTCAAGATTTGAATATTTCACCATCTTTCATCATTGTGATTTTGCCTCATGTTTGTACTGACTGTACATATTCATGTCCCCATGAAATAAAAGTCTGCCCTTTTTGCCCCAAAAGAGTTAGATCCTTGTATGACCCCACAGTACTCAGAGTTCCTGAGTTTGCTGGTTGGCAAGTGTCTCTCTTCCATGTTTGTGAGCTGGAGTAGTGCTGGTACTGCAAAGCCAGTTATAGTATCAGACATTTTGACAGGTTACTTTTACCAAGAACTTTTCAAAATATTCTATCTGGGAACAACTAATTGCCCATTTTCTTTGCTTTTTTGCAGACACCTTTTAAAATCTTAGCAATTTTATCTGTCTGTTCAGCTTTGCCCATTCTTGTAAGGGTTTTTTTCTGATTCATCTTTTGTGATTAAAGATGCCTTAAATATTGTGTCAGATATCCGTAATTAACTTGTCAGATCTCTGCTGTGGGTCTGTTCTCATCTTGTTTCAGTTAAGAATTTCCCTCTTTTTCCAGGTACCGTTGTACCAATGTACCTGGAAAATTGATAGTCTCATTTTCTAAGTATCAATGTTGGAGTGATTTGGAGGTATATTTGAAAGAATGACCTGGGTGTGAATAGTCAGCTGCATTTTTGCAGATGTTGTGCTTGTCTCACTGGTTCATTGATGTTTCACAAGAAAGTGGTGTCTGTATTGCTTGCATAGTTTATATTTGTTTCTGCCTTTTTATACTAGAAGGCTGCTTCTAGATAAGGCAACAGTTGTCTGTCTGGCCCCCGTCATTCTCTTTCTTGTAATGCAGAGCAGATTTGCAGTTTACCAAAAATATTTTGGGTTCCCCGTGGTAACAGTTAAGGGCTTTGAATTGCTCCTATCCTCAGATTTTTGAATCTAAGGCCTTCCATGTCTTTACAGTCCTTACATTTTTGCACCCTCCATTGTGTCAAGAGTGTTTTTATCCTGTTGGCAATGCTGATGGCAAACCTGATGTCTATATCTTTTTGCTGAGATCACATGAGATTCTGAGCATTCCTAAGAGATTGCTTTTACTTGACTTTGATGTGAATACTGCCCATCTTTATTGTGGTTCAAAATCTATTGCATTCGGTTTTCTCTATTACATGACTCATTTTTGCTGGGTGACAGATCCAGTTTCTCCTCTTGATCATAAAGGAAATGTTCACTCTCTTTTGATGTTACACTACTTTTACTTGTGTATCACTGTCTAAGCTCTACAGTTAAGGCCAGTCAGATGTTTAAAGACTATTTATCTTCTATCATGTCATAGACATATCAAATCTCACACTCGAAGTTGCTGCTTCTTGTTTTAGTAAAGTACTATTAATTTTTCATTTTATTCATTTGTACACCCTGCAACAACTGTTGCACATGACCAAACACACAAAACATTTTCCACTCTCCATCATATTTTCATGTTTTCCTTTATATTCAGTTTGTTGCCTCTGCCATTTGCATTGGCACAAGTATTGGTGTATTTTGCATGCTTTTCATGAGCAAATTGATCACATCAGTCTCTTCACCACTTATGTCCTGCATTTGCAGACAAATGTGTTCACATGTACATGTCTATGGCTGTTACTAGTTAATGTGAGCTCCCCTGAACAGTGTTAGTAAAACACATTTGTCTTGTTCCTATAATTTCTGACACTTTTACCTCTTCAGAAATGACAATGCAGGAGCTGACTGTTTTGTGATGTGCTGGTTTATTGTTTTTCCAGAGCTTTTCTCACAAAGAAACCTTTTATTTATGACGTCTTTTTAAAGATTAAATGATTTTTAAGCATCACTGGGATTTTACAGTTTCTATGCTCCCACTAATACATGTAGCTGTTTTTACCAGTTGTGGCTGCTGGTGTGGCTGAGTTTACTCTGATTTGCATTATGTCTATAGACAAGTGCTACTAAACTGATCCTCCCTTAAGTCCAGCACTGCAAGGGTAGAAAATGAACAGTGTTGCTATAAATATGTTTCTTTGATTTTAATTTTTTTCTTCTTTTCCTGTATGCTATTTAGTATTAAATCCCACATCGCACACCATGAAACAGGCAAGTCCTTTCTCCACATACTCTGTCCACCCATCTAGCACTTCCAGAAAGTAGGATTCCTTGAACTTTGAGGTATAATCATTCAACAGCTTTGCCTATATGGAATAATGTCTATTTAAAACCACTGGTCAGTACCCTGCTCAGTTCTATACTTCCTGCATGACCTTTGAGGTTTCACACATCTTGTCTGTCCAAGATGAATAAATATTTAATTGTTGCATTTATGTCAAAAAAGACTGGTCTATAGCAATATAAATGCACAGGGACCATTATAAGGTCAATAAAGTTTGCAGCAGGAAAGTCACCAGTATCTTGCCCCTCAAGTTGAAATAGATCCATTGCAGGACAGAAAAAATTCCTCCCATTTTTTTCCCCTTCTTCCTCCTCAAGGTTGCACAGAGATCAAGCCAGTTATTAAGTTAAATATATTTTCAAAACAGTATTAATAAAACGTCAGTCATGCTAGGATGCAATCCCTGTGTGGATATATGTAAGAATGCTCCATCCATATGGGATTGTGTTGGCACATTGCGTGCTCTTACCCGGCTGAAGATGCCAACATCAGCATTGCAGCCCTTCCCTTCCTCTTCAGTAAAAACACTTCTTCCTTGAACTGTAACCACTCTGAAGTAATGACAGGAAAATAACCTCTCTGCAAACAAGGTATGGGCTCCTGTCTTAGCAAGATCAATGAAGAATGACCAAGAGAGGTGACACTGTAAAGGTTTGGTCCATAATCCAGGTCTACACATGAACTGCCATACCAAAACAGAATAAGGAGGATATAGGGCCACCTATATCTTCAAGTACCAGACCAGTTTTTGGGAGATGAGCTGTTTTTCTCTGTTGTAGGCTTAGTTGTATATGAAAGAGCATGCTTGATTGGCCACATTCAAGGAATTTTCCCCTGGCCAGTATGCATTTTCAGGGTTTAACCCTAAGCAATGCACAGACATCTTGAGCAAAACTATGCACCAATTTGTCCTTGCAAGTCTTTTCAAGTACCAGCAGGGATAAACAATGTACAAGAACTTTCCAAGCAGCCAAATACACAAGAAGTTCTCTTTCCTCCGACAGCTTTACAAACCTAAGCTAAATTAAATCTAGTGGAAAAACTGACAGTTTTTAGGCCCTTTTGTGGGATTTGTGGCAATCTCGGAAGAATCACAGCCTGATGGGATGAGGATCAACTCATACTCAGTCAGCCAGATAATCATGACCCACATGGAAAGTCATTTCATTAACCAGCTAAGTAGAACTTGGAAGATTTTTTTTTAAAGGAAAAGCAATTATGTTTTATATAAAATTTTCTTAAATATGCTAGAGAAGTTGAAAGGCACTGAAAATGTCATTTTTGGTGACATCTAGCTTATATGTCACATTTAATTTTAAAGTGAGTAGCAAACACAATCCTGTCTCCAGATGATGTTAACAGTGTTAACCAGACCTACAATTCTCTATCCTGTTACCTTTAGAGTGCCTAAATTCAATCAGGATTTGTGCTCTGATGCACACTCTCATCCAGTTGATTTACTAGATATGAGTTAAATTACCTCCAAGTTCATATCCAAAGATTTGCTGGCCCTTAGCCATTACAGAAAGAAAGCCACCACTCAAATGAAAGCTCAAGTTAGCAGCTCTGTACAGAAGCACGTTGCACAGGTGAAGTGTGCATGACATTGGTTTGTTCAGTGACACAACAATGACATCAATATTGCTTAAAATGCTGGCCTCTACATCTGTGTATTTGGCTCAGGGATCAGAAAAGAGTTAAATTGGACTGAGAAGAGATGAGGAGTTTTTAGACAGAAGAACAGGTCTCAGGTGGCAGGTCAATGGGACTCTGACAGAACTGCAGAATGATGAGACCTTCAACTGTACAGACGCCCACCAAGAAGCCAAATGGGTGCATCAGAGACATAATGCACATGGACAGTAGGGTCACTGTTGGAATAAGAGCCACAAAATAAAGAGCATGTCACCTTTCCTGAGAGATTTATATTCATGTGGCTCTCTGTAATGGTAATTTGTTACTGACAATAGCTCTGTCATATGTTCCAGACAGTTGTTTCACTGAGACCATCAGCAGTAAAGAATCATTGTCCTTCATTAACTCCTCATGCAAGCATTAATTATACCACAGATTCTAGTAATAATAGGCTTATGAAACTGATGTTTGAATGTACCAATAACCTTTGCAGTGATCTGTCCCATCCATCAGCAAATCCAGGAAAGTAACTGGGAAGGGAATATATTCTTAGAGAGTTTCTACAAAGATCCCTTTGCCTCCTTTCAGGGCAGTTGGAAAATGGAAGGAGAAAGCCTTCTTTCATTTTCCAAGCTCATATTTTCATTCAGTAGCTTCTAATCACTATGAAACTTAGTTGTTAATGTCTCTGAAGTCAGACACTTCAGATATATACTTCAGACTCCGGATATTTGGTGTATATTGCTATGCAGTTCTTTTGAAACAGCACCAAGCACAGAAGGTGCACTGTTCCCTTCTGCCTGTTTCTGTTACTTCTGTATCTATGGTAAGACTGTGCTGGAACCTGTGGTGTTGGGCACTATTAAACACTGACCATCAAAGCTGCATGCCCGTAGGAGCCAGAGCAAGACAGCTGGATAGACACAGCCAGGGAGCAGAGTAGAGGGACCACTGAAGCAGTAGGAGTTAGTATGACAAGCACTGGTTCTACCAGATGAGCAGTCCCAACTCCTAGATGGATTACTGATAGCCCTGGTCGTTGGAAAATGCTCTTCATGTCTGGAATGCTGCATGTACAGAGTGGCCACTGATCCTGCTGGAGTCCTGTGCAGACTCTGTGGTTTTCCCACAAGGAGCACCTTTCAAGGTCGGAACCTGTGAATGCAGAAAAATGCAGAAAATCTCCCCAGTCTCCCCATCACCTTGAAGTGGCACATTTTCATGTAGCTAAAGGAGATATTTCCTTGGAGTAGGGTTGGGGGAGTGCTAAGGGTGCTTATTTTCTGTGATTGCAACCCTGGGTAGGTGTCTTAGCCTGCAGTGCCTGTTTTCCAGCAGTCCCTCAGGCCTCAAGCCATCCCCCCTGTAGCTGGAAAACTTGCCAGCATGCATGTTCTAGAAAGAGAAGTCCAGCAGAGTGTTCAGCAAATCAATCCTCCCCAAATGTGGGTATTTATTACAGTGGCTGTTAGATGCCATGAGCTTGAAAGAGCAGCACTGTGAACTGTGGATTTACATGCAGTCCTTTATGCCAGCTCTCCTATTTCTAAAACTCTTGTCATAACATGAGTTAAAAATACCTGAAGTACCAGGGCCTGTCTAATATTCTGTATGAGAAGCGAGTTCTCTCTCAGCACCATGCAACAATGAAACCTGCATTGTACTTACTTTAGTGTGCTTCATGGTCTTCTGTGATACAGACACTAATGAACTGTAACCCGGGAAACGACTGCAAGTCTCTTGGCTTAATGCATGTGAGATGTTTGGCTAGATTAAGGTGTCTTTCAGAATGGAAACTGAAGAGATCTTCAGCCCCCACAACTTCATGGTCTTCAAGGCTGCTTCTTTAGAGTAGTGAAGTTTCTTGAAACTCGTGGACCTAGTTTTGGTGGGGTTTTTCTTCTACCTGCAATGAAGCAAGGACAGGTGTCTGGAAGTCACCAAAGTAATTTGTGAAAGAAAGAATGTATTTTCTATGGGGTAGGAAATGGTCTATATTCTAATGGGGTAAATAATATTTTGCACTTTGATAACAGAATTATGCAGAGGTTTCTAAGCGCTGTACATGTATCTGTTAAATCTCATACCATCCAGTTAACAGTACCCTTACCACATACAGGTAGCTGAATGACAGGGAGTGTAGAGGAGGGTGAGACATTCACTCAAACTCACTATGAACTGGATTTGGATTAAAACTAAGAGTTCCCAACCTCTTCTGGCCTTCTGTCCATAAAAATGCTGCCCTCCCTCACCTGGGCCTGCCTTCCACTTGCGTGCAAATCTATCTGTCTGATAGCTCCTTTTACATGTGTGATCTCTAACACAGAGTCAACAGAGCTACCATCTGTCCCACCATCTCTCCTTTCTTTTCTCCAGCTCACCTGGGAAACATTGCCATCCTTTCACCCCTGCCATTCTGTGTCTCATCTTCTGTCTCCATGGCCAGGAGACACCTCAGCTGACAGGTTGTTCTTATCAGAATCCCTGCTATCTAATTGTCTCATTCAAAATCCTTCTACAAAATCATTTTCCTGTGCTGCTATTTGGATCCTTCTCTTTATCCTCTCCTTGCATTGCATTAATGTCTTTTTTTTTCTCATCTTTTCACTCCCAGCTCTTCAAACCTCTACCCCTGTCTAGTGTCTTCTAGTCTAATGTCTTCTAGTCATTCTTGCAGGGATTAAAATATGCCTCTAAATAGACTGTGGCAGGACCCACTTATTTGGAGTCCTACAACATGTCATCTTTCTTTATCTTGCCCTCACACAATGCAAGTGGTCAATGAAGTTCCATAGATGTGCTTATGTGTACTGTCACACATTTCTTAAAATCTCTTAAACCATGATGTCACCAAAATGTTACCAGCTGGCCAGGCTGCTGGTAGCTGGAGCAACCTGCCTCTGACAGTGAGCATAATGTCTCCACTGGATCCCACATACTCCTACTAAGCTGTCTTCATCCTGCTGTGTTGTATCTTATTCTTAGATGGCAGGCTTGGGGTTCGAGGCAGAAATTGCCTTTCTGGTTTTTTCTGTGTTTGCAGAGTACCTACCGCACTGGGAACTGAGTCCATCATTCCTGAGTCTTTGACATTAAGGTGATAAATAAGAAATTAGTCAAGAAATTAGTCACAGAATTGTCACAGGGAGCAAGTGGCAGCACTGACAACAGAGCAGCAGTATGCTCTCTCCCCTTCTTGTTGTTCATGCCTCACTATTCATTGCAACACCGCTGTGATTCTGCACCTGCACACGTGCAGCTGCTGGAGCAGTAGGATTTGTCACTATCTAGAAGTCTCCTGCGAATTAGATGAGTAAGATCACATGGCTTTCTCCCAGCCAAATAGTTGTAAGCTCTTCATTTACAAGAGGCTTTCACTTGAACTTAGCCACCACAATCCAATTTGCTCAATTTCAGTAAGGTTTAAATTGTTCTCCCTGCTCTTTCTACACTAGCAGCCCCAGAACAGTATGTTAAGAAGATATAGATAACATGTCTGGGAGAGATTTTCAATTGGATGTGTTAAAATCTTCTTTTTTTTCCCCTAAAAATGTCCTAGCAAGAGAAAATTACTAGTTGCAGACACGTGTTTCTGTCATATTTATCAGCAACCAAGCTAAGCTGATTTGCAGCCTTGGACACTAACCATCACTCTACTCTCAGGTTGCTGAGGACTTGATTTATAAAAGTGCCAAAAGCTAGGATGCTCCCGAAATAGAATATGCTTTAAGATTCAGCATAGTTAAAGCAGAACATTGAGGTGAAAAAGCAAAGAGTTGATCATATTTAGAGTGGAGTGTAACAGCACATTTGAAAGAAAGTAAGTCACCTAAATGTTGTGTAAGAGGAGATCACTGGGATTTAGTGAAGATGAGGGGCAGAGGGAGAGGCAGAACTGAGAGTTAACTGGTTGTATACAGGATAGGAAAACAAAGTGCATTTTTCCCAGCTTGAAGGCTGTGCCATAGGTGTGAAATGGCCTCTTAAGCCTTAGCAGACTTTACATATAATGAATATTTTCTTTTGATGTTTCTTCATGTAGGGCGCTGGCCATCATAAACCTCTTAAATTTCAAGTGCTATTTTTATGGCCTCTGTATGATTGGAATAACCTCACTTTAAGGATTACAGGGGTTACTTCATGTCTTTGTAGCCAAATGCATTCTGGTAAAGATCAGATTGATCTGAAGTCAGCTGTTATCTTTAGCTTTGATTGTTAATCATTCCCAAGACCTTTGTTCTTTGATTGTCACTAGGGAATCCTAAGTGCAGGGTATGTTAATTAGTACCTGGCTTATCAGCAAATGTGCATCATCAAATACAAGAAATATATCCCTGATATTGTTAGGAAAAGTACCTGAAAGTAAATTTAAAATAATATTATTCACCTGATGATTCCCACAATATTTTGCTGGTTTGACTTCAGTGTTTGCAACTGTTTTATAGCTGAGGTATTTAAAAGGAAAGGCAAGCAGTGTGCTCTGTTTTGAAAGGGATGAATGCTCTCTAAGTTAAAGAATTCCCAGCCTAGGCTGAAGCATTTAGACAAACTAAAATCGAATTAACAGTTTAATATATTTGTGAGGTTATTCAGTACCAATCTACAGTAGAAATGATGCATAAACTGCTTTCATATTAAATAGCACATTCCAGCTGATCATCACAAACATTAGAAAACAGTAGTGATTGATTACAGTCTTGTTCTAAAGCTTAATAGAGCTTCTCAATAAAAACTACAACTATGCAAAGTGTACTTTGAAAAGCACAGTCCGAGTATTGTGTGATGAGACCTTTCATAGTGTAAAGAATTACTTCGTGTCTGTGTACAGCTCTGCTCTCTGTGACACTGCCTGTCAGCACCTTGTTGTACCTAGGCCTGCCCACTCACCAGCAGCCTCAGAGTCACCTTTTGCTGAATTGCTTCACACATTTTACTTTTGAAGAAGGATGCAAGATCCCCAGTGCTGTTTTCATGTTGCCCAAGCCGAAAGGTGTATCCAAAGGAAGTTGTGGGTGGCAAAGGAGGACCATGAATGATTTGTAATTTGGCACCCAGATATCTTCAGGTTCACCTGCCACATCAATTTTTAGAAATTCTTCCTGTGGATCCTTCCTTTAATCCCAAAGGTCTCAGAGAAAGGATCCCTGTTAAACACGCTAGCTCAAGCTATTTGATTTCAGAAAAGAATTGCATCAAGAAATTGTTCTTATATATTACATGAACCAGAGCAAAGACACTCACTATTAAATTTGAGTGGCAAGGTCACCCTCTGCCTTACAGTCTGTAACAGGAAAAGATCACAGAATCACAGAATGATTGAAGCTGGAAGGGACCTCTAGAGGTCCTCTAGTCCAACCTTCTGCTCAAGCAGGGTCACCTAGAGCAAGTTGCTGAGGACTGTATCCAGACAACTCTTGAATATCTCCAAGGAGGGAGACTCCACAGTATTTCTGGGCAGCCCGTGCCCATGCTCAGTCATCCTCACGTGGAAAAGTGTCTTCTGATGTTCAGAGGGAATCTTCTGTGTTTCAGTGTGTGCCCATCTGCCTCTGGTGGACTGGACACAGTGCTCCAGGTATGAACACACCAGTGCTGAGCAGAGGACCAGGATCAACTTCCTCAACCTGCTGGCAAGGCTTTGCCTAATGGGTCCCAGGATACCATTAGCCCTTCTTTCCAAGGGCACATTGCTGGCTCCTGTTCAACTTAGCATCCACCAGGATGCCCAGGTCCTTTTCTTCCAAGTTGCTTTCCAGCTGGGGGGTCCCCAGTATACATTGGTTCCTTCCCAGGTGCAGGACTTGCTCTTCTTATAGAACATGATGATCAGGATGTTCCTGTCAGCCTATTTTTCCAGCCTGTCAAGGTCCCTTTGGATGACAGCATAACCCTCTGTTATGTTAACCACTCTTCCCAGTTTGCTGAGGGTATACTCTGGCCTACCATCTATTAATGAAAAAGTCAAATGGGAATGGATGAATACTGCTTTCCATCTGAGGCTAATGCTAATGCCAGTGCCAGTCATTGCATTCCAGATCAGTGGTGCAATTTGAAAAGTAAATTAACTTATTAACACCAGGAGCTTGGATATAACTGGAGCTTTATGTTTTAAAGAATAGGAGGAATTCCAGAAATGTAGCTCTGGTATGTGAAAGCCCTAGGAAGTAAATGGCCTGAGCATATGCACCAACTTATTGCTTCATTTTGGACTGGGCAGTGGTAAGTGAAAAAAGTGAGAAACTGAAATGTTCCACACTGGATACCAAGAGTTGGATATGTTCTGCTTAGAACTGAATAAAATTCTGCTTCCCTGCTGTTTACACTCATCTCCAGGAAAGTCTCCAAGGTGTAATTATTCAGGCCTTTCTCATGTGAGCTGAACAGACTAAAGCTGCTCAAGTTCCCAGAGTGGGAAAAGCGGGCACATACCCACAACGCAATGAGACAGGACAGGGACTGAACAGGGCAGGGACAAGGGAGGCTGAGACATGAAGCACAGAGCAGTGCCAGCAGGTACAGGATCATAGCACAGAGATCTGGCTACAACACCTTCATTTAGTCAAAACAATTCCTTTGCTGCTTATTAAACTGATTAAAATTGGTTGCTTTTTAACAAAGGTATTGCTTTGATCTTAGGCTCAATACAAAGGAAATAAAATAGCAAAATAGTTATTACGAGATAAAAGATTGGAGCTCAATGAAAATGTAAAGGCTTCTTTCTCTGGGTGTTTAATTAGGGGTTGTTTCAAACAGAGGTTCCTACATAAACAGTACATTAAGAGTCAACAAGATAGTCCGTGTATCTATTTAAAGAATGAATTTAAATCACCCTTATTCTGCACTTTCCAGGTCCTCAAGCTGTGTTTACAAGGTGTCACTGAAGAGCAGAGAATGAGGGCTCCTGGTTTCCTGTTGTAAGCAGTATGAGAACCAACAATCCCCAACCTCAGTTCAAAACCCATTACCTCGCCTGGTTAGACAGGACTTGGGCACAGCTGTGTAACCTCATGGCCTTTCTCTTCCTCTTATTCACCACGCCCTCTCTGTGACAGCCACACTGGAGTTCTCCACTGCAGGTCTGCCATCGGTTATTTGGGGTAAAAGCATTTCCTTGAGTGGTGAGAACTAAATCTCTGACATCCAAGAACAGCATCTAAGAACTAATGCTTAAATCAGAACAAGATTTAATACAGTCTTTTTAAGATCCAAGTGAAATAGAGAGAAGTTTATGTACACATATGTAAGGTGTACGTGTTAGACGAGGTGGACAACATTGTCACAGGCTTAATGTTTTAGAGGAAATTCCAGTCTCTAGAGGCTTCACTCTGCCATTTGATATATAATTACTGTTACAGTAATTACAGTAAACAACAGTAAACAACATCCACAGTAAACAGTAAACAACATCCACAAGCTTTATGTGGATGTGCCAAAGAAATTTTCAATCTACTGAAACTTGCAGACTAATAACAGAAGTTTTCAACAAAGCCAGAGATGGAGAGGATGGAAGAGAAATATTACTATCATTTGAATAAAATTTGTGTTTCCACAAGATAGCTATAAGCCTTAATTTCTCTGTATCAACTGAAGATGCAGTGGGTCTAAGTTACCTTCAAGGAAGGTAAAGACAAACAAAATACATAGAAGCAAAGTATTTCAGCTGTGAAGTTTCAATTCCAGCTTATTTCTGTCTTTCAAGATAATTCAACTTAAACAAAAGTTTAATTCACCAAGTTAATGCTGCAGAGGATTAGGTTTTCTCTGAAATTAGAAGGGAACAGAACTTTGAGCTAACTGTCTGTAAGGGAGGTGTTTGCTTATGTAGGAGCACATGTGCCTGATCAGAGTCAAGCAAAAGAGCACAATGACCTCAGAACAGGTATACAGACCATCAGGACAGTTTAGGATGTAGGAAAGATGAATAGATTCATTGGGAAAAATTAGCTGCATTGCTCAACACTGCACATTCCTGGCGAGATAGACTGAAGCTATACTCAAAACCTGAGAACAAAGTTTTCAGTAAGATGTAGTACTGCTGAGAAAGAACAACCACAGGGGATGGACCAACTGCTTGGGCCTATTTGATCAGTCACCAGTGACTGAAAAGTAATGGTTTTTGCACTGGTTTTCACCCAGTCTTTCTAGATTTATAGGTACAGAGAGCCATTGCTGCTGAAAGAACAGAGAACCCAAAACTTTAAAATATATTTTATGACACTTTTCAGTATCTGAATAATTTATAATTTCTAAAAAGACAATTTGAAAAATTATTCTGAAGAGGCTGTAAGTAGAACCTGGAACTCTGATTATTTTTTCTAGCAGGATTTGCAGCAGTGCTAGCTGCTCTTCTGTCCAACACTTCATGACTCAGAGGAAAGTCACAGAAAATAGACACTTATTACTCCAACTAATGGTCTACAATTAACAACTAAACCAGACTAATGAACTTGGAACTAAAGCAGGAAGAAGTTAAAAAATCACCTAAAAAATCCAAACAAGCCTTTCAGGTAGAACATGACCACATCCTTGCCAGACTTGGCTTCACATGTGATCAAAGATGAAACTGAGATCATAACAGCCCACACTGTAGAGCTTCACAGAAACTCATGATTTACATCCTCAAAGGGCTACTGCTGGGCTTGTCTGTCTGGAGAGGAAAACAGCCACATATGGCTGCTCTGCAGGAAGAATTTAGCCAGTTTAACCCTTCCACATACAATACAGCCTTTCCCCAAACCAAGTGCTTCTCCATACGCGATTGTGAGTAAATGCTATAATCCATTGAGCTAATTAAGTAGAGGTATTTCCCATTATAGCCATGGGAAAAGTAGTTTATTAGCATACTTTGTCTCCAGGGGAGGCTTAGACTGAACATTCAGAAGCATTTCTTTACAAGAGGGTGGTCAAACACTGAAACAGACTTCCTAAAGAGGAGTTGATGCCTCCAGTCAGTGTTTAAGAAGCATTCGGACAGTTCCCTTATTAACATGCCATGAAGTGGTCAAACAGTTGGACTAGATGATCATTGGAGTTCCCTTCCAATTGAAATTTTATTCTATGTTTTATTTTCCAGGAGTGATGGTAATACAAGAAAAATCCGCCTTTTCTCCATGAGAAAACAATTGATCAGATAATGCCCAGAGTATTGAAATGCAGCAAGGCTAGCAGTGTCTTATTGGGATTATGAAGAGCACAAGCCTCTTGACTTTTTAAAAGAGGGTGTTTGGATTAGCACAGGACTCGAGGGAATGCTAAGAATGCTGCTAGATCTCTGAAGAAGTTTGTCTCAGATTTGTTTAGCTCAGACGTGCAGTCTCCAACCTGCCCCTGTGCGATGTGCAAAGTTAGAGGATAAAACACGCTAATGTTTCAGCTTCCTGAGACCTTTTTTAAAAATTAGGATCAATCACAAAGTAGACAAATTCGATACTTTTACATGCTGCAACACTGGCTCTCCAGCTAGCTATGTATTCGCCAGTGCCGGGCACCCGCCCGGACGGGAGAGGATGGCGGAGGCTGCTCGCGGGCGCGGGAGGGTCGGCGAAGTCCCAGTTCGGGTTCACCAGACCCACCAGTGGTACGGGCGCACTGGAAGGTAGGGATGAGGCAGAGGGGCTTCTCGGGGTAGAGAATTTATTGGGGCGCCAAGATCGTGCAGAGAAGCCCCGAGGGGCCGTTACCCAGGTATTTTATCCCTTACAGAGTGGGAGGGGAGAATACAAAACACCCAATGGTGCAGGGACATGGAGTTTGAATTCTCATGGGCAAGGGTACAAACCAATCAGGAATGCCGTGGGAGGGGAGAGATCTCTCCTGAGGGAGAAACCAAACACAGGGGGAAAAGCGGGGAGATGGCAGTGGCCAATTATGGGGGTGTGATATTGCTGGCCGTGGAAGCGGCCATAACGCACTGCAACATTGACCTGCGAGCTAAATTCAAAGGGGACCTAAATTTGTCAGAACCTGAGAGAGCTCACAGATCTGGGTAGGGTGTTTGGGGCTCCCCAGGGAATGCCACGGGCCAGTAGAAAGGGGAGCTGGCTTCACTGGAAATGGGCACACCAAGCAAACAGGTGCCTGAGCCAAGCCAACAGGGAAGACTAAGGAGAACATGCAGTTGTGTCTGTTTAGAAATGTCAGCTGTGAGCCCATTTCTGAAATTGGCTGTTAAAGCGTGAGAGAAACAGGTTCAGCTAATGGTTAGATAATTTCAGATCATCACTTTTGGCTGATTTGGAGCAAGGAATTGAACTCTTTCATGCAAGCCTTCATGGTCCATTTGAGCTATGGAGACCTGCTGCATGCCAAAGATACTTTAGAAAATTCTAGTCCCTAGAAGACAGAAGCTTTTTTCACCAAATAATTTCCCTGCACTACTTGCTCTCAAATTAAGACTGACATCCTTGAGTCCCCCAGAGACAAAAAGGGAGTCCAACTCTTTGATCCCCCAGATCCTGATTCCTACTCCATGGGCTGTTTATACATTTCCTCCAATAACATATGCACATTAAGCAGTTGGTCAGGACAGTAGCCAGTGCCAGCCTGTCAAGTCAGTGCACCACTTACTCTTCCCTACTAGCTCTTTTCCAGCCAACACTTAATTTTTTTTTTTTTTTTTCTTCCAAATCACAGCTATAATAGGGAAGGAGGAAATCCAGAGCAGTACACAGCCAACAGGGCAGGGTGGTAAAAATTTGACTCCTTTTAAGCAGAGAAAGGGGCTGAAAGTGTGTGAAAGGCAAACACTCCACACAAGAGCAGTCATTTTGGAAGAAACATGTTCCATATTTGTATTTTAAATGTGCTTCAAGGATGCCACCTCTGGTGGGTTAGCCTTGGCTGACAGTCAAACTCCCACCCAACTGCTCACTCTCCACCCTCACACACCCAATAGGAAGGGGTAGAAAACAGGAAAAAACCCCATGAACAAGAAAGCTCATGTGTTGACATAAAGATAGGGAGATCACTTAGCAATTCCTGTGTTTGGCAAAACAGATTCTACTCAGGTTAAGAAATGGAAAATGGGCACAAAAATTGTCAGGGGGCTGAGACACTCTCAACCCCTCTGGGGTTGTTCAACCTGGAGAGACCTTATTGCAGCTTTTTATAAAAGGGGCTTATACAAGAGATGGAGAAATGTTATTTTAAATCAGAGCCTGTAGTGACAGGATCAGGGGCAACAGTTTTAAAGTATAAGAGGTTAGATTTAGATTAGCTGTAAGAAAAAAATTATTTATGATGAAGGTGGTGAGACACTGGAACACATTACCTGTAGAACTTGTGGATGACCCATTCCTGAAGGTGTTCAAGGCCAGTTTGGAAATGGCTTTAAGCAAACTGACCTAGTGCAAAGATGTCCCTGCCCTACATGACTGTGTAGATAGAGTGCTTTGTCATCAGTGAATGTTCATCTAAACGCAATAAAACTTCAGGCCGTGGCATTTTCTATCCCAGCAAAGGTTAGGGCAGAAGTTCTTGCAGGTGAGGCTCAAAAATGGTGGCAGAACTGAGCGGGAAAGGGTAGCTGAGTTTTGCTTGGCCTCATGTAGCACACACTGCACTGGTGGAAGGGAACCAGAGCACCCATCAAACTTCCTGCTCCTGCCCAGGCCCTCCACACTGGGAAGCTGCAGTGCTGGACCAGGAGGCTTTGGTACAATGTCTGACCTACAGAAGGACCATGTCTGCATAACCCCAATATCCTGTGGAAATCTCTGATTCTTACAGTCCTTTCTGAGAACTTGGAAAGCTTTGTGGCTGTCAGTAAAACCTAGAGAGGAAGATTGTGAATGTGCAAAAGTCTAACTAAAAATGAAACTTCATCCTTCTTTGTGGGTGAAATGGAAAGCTATTACTTTCTGTGCTCCTGGAGGATGCATTTCAGAAAAGATCTGCATTGTCTTAAAGGCTTGCAAATAAATTGCTCAATTTAAGGTTTTATTATAGTCCTGAGGGTCAGTAGGAAGCTACAAAAATATTTGAGTAATGGTGATTAAACCTAGTGAGTGAACCTAGAGGAATTCAGAGTCCAAATGAACATCACATAAATATTACTTTCAGTTTCATAAAACAAGCAAAAGAAGAGCATTGACTTCTGCTTGGACATTATGGCCCATATTCAGAGGGAATGCTGCTATATCTAGACAATGAAGAATGCAGGGCACATCAGAGTCCTCTGCTGAGCCTGCCACTGGGCTGACTGTGAACCCGTGCAGAATCAACTAACAGAGGATACTTGGCACAAGAATACAGGTGAGGTTATCTCTTACAGCCCTTCCCACCCGGATCCCTTTAGAGGAATGCCACACACATGGAGAAGGGGAGGACAAGCAGGTCATTGCAAAACAAGAACAAAGAAAAAGCTTGCTCAGCCTGTGGGCAAACAACCATATTACCAAGTTATAATCTGGTTCTCCTTATCAGTGGATCTTTTCTGCAAACATGATCACCTGCTGTCATATATTGGAGACAAGGAAATGGAGTTCTAAAAGTTAAATTAGTTACAGAAGGACCTTTATGGCTGCCCAGCATTGCAGTATTAGCATTCAGTGAGCTGCTAACTCTGCATTCGTTAGTTGAGAGCACTCTTCATAATTTCCAGCTGTTAGAGCCTACAGATAGTGGCTGACTGAAAATTCCAGACTCATGCCTCCTAGTGAGCCTTAGGAACTGCAGCCACTGGGTTTTGGAACAGGTTGTGATCTACAGATGTCATGTCTGGCTTACTTGTAAAACCTGTCACCTCAGGTTTGCTGCTAACACGCTGCAGACACAAACACCCAGCTCTAGACAGCATTACCAGGTACACCACAGGATAGTGCATGAGCCTGACTTCAGTAGCTGTTTTCCAAACACTGAAAGTTTGAAGCACTACACGATTTTGTCCCTTCTGCTTTTATTGTACCATTTATATCTAAGTTCTAAAAATAACAATAGAAAACAGTAATCACTTGTTGCTAGTCAGCAACTTCAGTTATAAGGAGCACAAACCACAGAATTTAAAGGACATGTCTGACAAAAAAATACTTCCCATTTTCTATTTCTGGGGGGAAAAGGCCTTGCAGACTTGCATGAAGGAAAATTATCAGAAATAACTGTCTCTTTTTTTGTGATTCTGACAGATTTTGATATTTGATAGATAAATTCACATCTGTTCTTGAGTTCATTCACTCTAGCTTTGTTCTAGTAGTCAGTGCCAGACCTCAGAGAAGTGTCAAATGTGCAGAAGTTCCCAGAGGGCACAACTTCTGCTGCATTTAACCCTGGTACCAAATAGCATTGCAGGAAAAAAGGAAAAAAAAAAAAGTCAAAACAGGTTTAGTCTGTCAACTTTCCCCAAAAGCCCCAGCCCAAAGGGGAGATTGATTCATCCATGTGTAGTTATCTACCTGATTTCAGGGTGTGCTTTATTTGCTAGGGCTTAAAGATCTTTTAGACACCTAAGATGGGACACTTAAATAATGTGGCTTTTCCCCTAGACTATTGGCTGGAGGACCTGGACAAACGGCACAGATAAATCCCAACAGACAGAGGCTGTTTCAACCTCCTTTTCAGGGCAACACTTTCTGGCTGCACTATCAGCTTTCCTAAATCCCAAAATGACATTAATTTTGGACCCAAAAAGAGCCTTTTGCGAGTGCCTCTGTGTTGCAGATGTCTCTTCCCCATTTTTCCTAAACACGAGGAGCTCCCTCAGATCCAGGTCTTACAGTCAGCACCCGTCATTTGCCCTTCCCACACAGAGGTACCTGGCTCCAGATCTCCAGCCTCTCTGCCTATGGCTGTGCTGCTAAATAACAATAGGACTGAGACTGGGGTCAAGTGAACCACAGCGGGTCATAGAATCATAGAATGGTTTGGATTGGAAGGGACCTTAAAGATTATCTCATTCCATCTCTCCTACCGTGGGCCACACCTTCCACCAGACCGGGTTGCTCAAAGCTCCATCCAACCTGGCCTTGAGTGCTTCCAGGGATGGGACAGCCACAGCTTCTCTGGGCAACCTGTGCCAGGGCCTCATCACCCTCACAGTAAAGAATATCTTCCTAGTAGCTAATCTAAACTTGCCCCCCTTCAGTTTGAAGCCATTCCTCCCCTGTCCTGTCACTGCATGCCCTTATAAAAAGGGCCTCATTAGGTACTCAAAGGTGCCTTGTCTTCTCCAGGCTGAACAACTTCAATTCTCTCAGCCTGTCTGCATAGGAGAGGTGTTTCAGCCTTCTGCTCATCTTCACATCCACACTGCATAGACCTGGCTGTAAACGTCCTCTGCCGCCTTTGTAATGCTTTGTATCCTTAAGAATTGGGACAGGGCATGGTGTTTAATTCAAAATGCCTGAAATAACATGACTTAAACACATTATGTGATTTCAGCAGAGTGATAATTTTATAGCAAGTGCAGGTGAAATATCTGTGCCATGCCACAGGGCATAAGGGCATGCAGGAGTGCTGGAGGAAGCAAGGCTTGCTGGAGCCTGTCAGGGAACAGAGGAGGGGTCAGACACTGCACAGTATTTTCCATCCTGCCTGTGAGGGATGGTCTCTGGAGGATCATATTCCCTTAGCCATGCCAACTGCCAACTGGTGTAGCCCAGCCACAGAAGGCAGTAACCTGCCAAATAAGTGACATGGATAATTACTGTCCAGTGCTTAAGCTCACTACCAGATATTGGTTTATTTAGCTATATGGACACAGAGTCTTATACCCAAACACCCTCCCAGAAAAGGACTGTATGTCAGCAGAAGAGGGGCTAACTCTAAAAGTGCAGATAGCCTTTCAACCCCAAGAGCCCAAATCTACAGATATTACAGATATTTTTGCCCTTTCTCCCTCCCTCAACTTCCTATCAGCAAAAAGCGAATAATAGCAAATCAGGAATGAAGCAATCAATTCACTGCAGTCCACAGAACATGGAGAGGGCAGAAAGCATTAGGAAAAAGCCTGTCCAGAAGACACCAGTTCTGCTTTCAGAGGGGACTCAAAGAGCACACAGGAAATCCTGCTGCAAGCTCTACTGTGAATAACAAGAGCAGCCTCCAACACATGAGACTGGGTCCTGTGCTCTGTGATGCTGTTTTTAACTCCACTACAGATGGACAAAGGGCAAGGGGCAGAAACCTGGATTCATCCCACCACACTTCTGTATTCAGACATGTTACTTTAGTCAAACAAGTTAGAAGCTGTGCCACCCCTGGATTCTACTGCTAACAGAGAGAAATGAGATACAATTTTGTAAGATCCCCCTAAAACCTCAGGTTAGTTATCTGCAGTGGAGAAGGAGGAATCTACAAGTGAGTAGTTGATTTTGCAGTGGAAATTATCCCTTCAGGATGTTTTCTGAGAAGGGCCATAGCTGAATCATACAGAGCCAGCAGTATGCTGTACATAAATGCACCAGTGTATATGGCCCTGTAAAGAAATGAGGCAGCAGAGAGGCTGTTTCAAAAAATTTTTTTAATTGATCAGATTGTTTTTTTCCGGGCAAAGTTTAAAAGATAATCAGAGAAAAGGAAGTGAAAGTTTCTTACACAGTCACAGTTTTTCTAATTTGAAGAACTATTAGCAACTGTAGGCAAGTAAGGCATTTACAAAACCCAACACTGTCTCTTTGATTTAAAAAAAAAGCTACTGAATAGCTTTTGCAAAAAGTTTTGAGCAGTCCTTTACTTAGGACCACAAAGCAGAGCTAAGTAGGTTGCTCTGTTGCAGGTCGGCACAGATTCCTTCACCTGGTGTCGCTTATAAAAAGACCAAAAAGAGAGTATTGGTATTAACAGTGAATAATACATGTGGATGTTCCCTGTCATCTTTTTGATACTGTTCATACAAAAAGGTTTCTAGAAAACAACAGAAATCTTTTCAGATGCCATCTCCACTGAACTGGGGCACTGAGGAGCTAATGGCTGTGAGAGTGGTCAGGGAGGCAGAGCAGCGCTTTGGGTGTGAAGGCTTTTTATTTTTTTCTTTTTCTCCAAATGTCCTCAACAGTTTTGTGATGGATTAAAGAAATTATTTACCATAAAATGATGCCGGAAGAGGAATAAAACAATTACTTCAATTATGATAAACAAGCCATCATTTGTTAGGAAAAATATCTAGGTATTAAATTTGTTTCAAAATCTATGTAAATGTCTTCAGGGTGTTTGTTAGAGGATCTGTTAATCTATTCAAAGATTAGCTGCAGAAAATGCCCTTGTTTGAGATCAGCGATGCAAGACCTTCATCACCAGCAACATCACAGCTCAACAAAGACAGGATTGTTTGTTGAGATACCATAAGCTAAATGTGTCCTTTCACTATAAGTCACATAATACAAACATTAAATAGTTCACTAAGGAGAGAAGCTGACCTCATGGCTCTCTTACTGACTTTCTCTGGAGTAGATTGAGGCTGTTAAAACAGTGCCCATGCACAGCTCCAGGAACACAAAGATGCCACTAACGCGTTCCAAGAAGCAGGTATGCGTTGTCTCTGCATGGAGAAATAAATCTTCAGGTAGTGTTGAGAAGACAAGACAAACTCTGTGTGCTGTTAATGCCCAGGGTACAAGCCCTGCAGAGAGAAATTGCCTGCAGAAGGGCCCCGGGGAAATCTAACCAGGATAAATGTGCTGCCAAGGCAAGTCGGGGGCTGCTTTAACACTTGCCAGGAGAACATCAACACCCTGGAAATCACAAAGCTGTGCTGGGCTCTCTTTATGCGTGTTAGATCCCTGAACCGAGCCTGACGCCCGGGCTTGAGGTTTTCATCCTCCCGGGCAGCCTGCTTGCCTTTGGAGAGGCAGCACTTGCAGCACCAGCTATATACAGCACAGAAGTGCTCTGGTTGCTTGCAAAGCTGCCACATGCCAGGAACTACCAAGTCAAAAATATTCCATGAAAAAGCAGCAACTTTCAGAAGCGCTGGAGGAAGGTCATTTGCAGCATGACTATAATCTACATTCCACTTGATTTGAGGCTGCAGACCAGCTGCAGTGCTGAGTACAAAGACTGAGGCTGGCCAGAAATTTTATTCCAAAACTTATTCAACAGAGATTTATATGAAAGATTTATGTGATCTGAGGAGAAACTAGAGCATGTTTCAGCCAAATACTTTTCTGACTAAAACTCTTTTTTAAAAAAAGTTTTTCTTTTGGAAAGCAAAAATATAGATAAAATTGGCTAAGGTGAAAAACTGAGTTTCCTGGAGTTCGTTTGGTGAGAAAGGAAAAAAAAAAAACCACTGATGTTTATGAATTTTATTTTTAATTAGCATTTTCCATGTAGAGAAAAGAAGATTTCACCATGTCTGAGTTGGCACTCTCTTACCCAGCAGCCTTCTGGTCCTGTTCTCCCCAGTACAGCCCCTCTTTCTCTTCGCTTTGCACAGCTCAAGTTGTGACATAAACTTGTAGGGAGTGGAGACCAGTAAGAGACTTAAGTGGGGGCTTTTCTCTGAGAAGCCATGTGTGACCAAAAGTAATACTGAAAGTAGCAAGAATAATGGGAAAAGAAGGAAAAGTACTTGCTTTGGTCCACATTTCTTACATGCCTCTCTGTTATCAAGAATCACCATGCTAAACTTTCCTAGGCCATGTATCTGTTTGCAGCTAGAAACATTGCAGGTTCCTGGTGCATACATCTAACTTCCATTTCTATAATTACCATTTTCAGGATCTGTGAAGGCATTCTGGCACAGCTTCAGCTCTCAAAAGTGTAAGTACAGGGAACACTTCAAGGTTTTTTTCAAGGATTCAAACAGTGAAAGCTATATTAAATAGGAAGGATTTAAAAATCTGCAGCAGTTGAAAATATGCAGAAAGTTTAAAAGTGCCAATGGGGCTAAACATTGTTCCTATGACAAAACACATGTACAGCAGTTTATCTAGTTGGAAAAAATATATTCTGATTTTGTAAAACAATATAATAACATACAGCATGACCTCTTTTCCTATTTTTCATGGAGCTGAGCAAGCAGATAGCTTTTGAAACACTACACAAATCTCATGATCTTTCAAGTGGTCATTCTTTCAGCAGCATCTGTGGTACCACATCCTGACTGAGGTCAGGTCTCCAGGGACATGCTCTTCTTTGCTCTTTTTTCAGAAAAGCATCTTCCATCTGATACTAAACTGTAAAAGAAAAAGTGAGCACTTTCTCAGTGGCACTAATGAAGAGGAAAAACACTTGCTCATGACCTGGGTCTTGAAAAATTAAACCAGATGAATCCTATGAGACAAGTCCCCTCCCTCGGGAGCAGGGTAAAACACATGCAGGGTTAAAGGCTGTTCCTGCTGCAGGCAGCTTGGGTTAGACCCACGGTATTGTAGATTACCCTTGGGCAGCAATATTGAGGAGGGATAAAGCTCTAAAGCACAGCATCAGAGTGGTAACATTTGGTACTACTTCCCCAGAGAATTCATTACACAAGGTCCAAGACAAATCTCAGCCCTGAACATATTAATGATCATTTTTTCAACAAGATTTTATTATCCTGATTTTCCAAAGTCTGCATTTTTTTTCAGTTGTGGCTTTCTGTACAATGGAGCGGAGTGAAAAGCAAGACTATCTTTTCCCATCACTTAGAAGATACCTATATCTTTGAACGTGCTTTCATTCAATTCTCATACGTAGCACTACTAGAAGAATTACCTATTGTGAAGGTGTTGTATTAAACTGCAAGGTATTATTAAATCCACCCAATAGCAACAGTGGGATGAAACTCATCAGTTCCCAATTCACAGCAGCAGAAGATCAAATGGAAACCAACCAGCAAAGAAGAAAGCCCATTTAGGGTGATGAGATTCCAGTTAAAGGATGTTGAGGCTCAGCAATGATACAGCCTGAAAAGATTTATGCAGCCTCTCAGCACATAACTGAAAAAGGTACATAGCACACAGAGATTAGCAGGAGCTTTGGGGCATTAAAATAAATTTCCTTTACTTGATCATGTGAGAATCTGGAGACCATCCTGTGACTTACAAGCGATGACACAGCATTCATCACTGAAAACCAGCAAAAAATACTCAACGCAACAAAAATCTGACTGAATCTGTATGTTTGAAAGTAATTGCACACACAGAGCACAGACTTGGAATAGCAAAGGTGAAAAAACAAAATTGCAAATAGCTATTTGTTCCCTAGATTACAGTTTCTCAGTTACAAATATTATTGATAAATATTTTGACAGCTCATCATTATAATCTATTTCAAAGGGGAGACAGCAAGTGCCTGTCATAAATATCAGATCAGCCAGAGCTCACAAGCAAGGTAGCAGAGTCAGCAAGTGATACCATAGGAAGCTCATGGGCCAACTTCTGCACTTTATGACAGCAGTGGCAGTGCTAAGAGATTCCAGCAATTGATTTCCACAGTCACAAGATGAGAAGTCCCTTGGAAGATCTGTACTGGGAACACTGCTCTAACCTTCCTTCCCCTTCTCTCTTTTTCTGATGGAGAAAAAAAGAATGAAAAGAGTTAAAAAAAAAATCAAGTAGATATAACTAGATCCAGAGTGGAGGCTGGTGATGAGAACCTGCTAACAGTGAAGAGATTTAAGACATCTATTAAACAGAAGAGGAGGATAAGAGAGAAGTAAAAAGAAGTTTGATGTGTGAAAATCCCCATGTCTCTATATTTCTATAGATTATATTAGTAAGATCTAAAAGGAAAGAGTGGAAGCTGGAAAATCCTGCACACATTTCAGAATATGGCATGTTCCCAAATATTATACCATGTGTGAGGTTTTGACACCTTTAGCATTTTCAGAAGGAAAGAAATTTGCCAGAAGTATTGGAATCTGCTGAAGACCTAGTCTACTGACTAAGAGCAAATGACAGCTGGTTTTCTTACCAAACATTATGTAAAACATTAACACATAGGTTTGCCATGTTAAATCCTCCCTTGGGGTACTCAGCCTCACATGTGTAAACCTAAAGCAGCTTTTGCTGGAAGCAAATGAAGCTAGCAAATATATCCCACAACTACGTCCGAAAGCTAAAACACTAATGAGGCTCCAGCAGATGCTGCAATCAGCTACAGCAATCATCTGGCTGCTTGGCCCCTCTTCTACTCAGGATATGTTTTGGATGTAATGAAATTTCTGTGACTGGGAAAAGGTGGCAGGAAAAGCTCAGGGCACTTGTCTGCAGCAGATCAAGTTTTCTGAAGCAAGAGTCCTGCTGCACTGGGTATTGAGCAAGGGGGGTGGTATTGGGATGCCTCCCATCCTGCACAGGTCTGGAGCTGACAGAGAGGGAAGAAGGAAAAGGGGTAGCCTATCTCAGGTGCTCAGGAGGTGAGAACAGTGCTAGGAGACTCACTGCAGTGAAAGGGGAGAAGGTTAGAGGAATATTCCAGCTCATTTCTTGGAACAGAATGAAAATAGAGAGGTTAAAGCCAGGTATTGAGGGAGGGAGCAGCAATGTGCTTTCCACACATTCACGGGAAAACCATGATCCCAATCACCTCTGGAGGTACTGAGGAGGAGGGCACAGGTCCCTTCTTGGAAACACCTATGAAGAGTCAGGATAACCTGCCCCAGACATCCCACCAGATGACTGTGGGGTCTCCAGTCATTCCTTCGAGAATTAGGGGGGTCTTACCCCTATTCCTCCTTTGCTACAACAGTGTTAATGCAGGGCTACAAACACCAGCAGCAGAGGTAGAACAGAGCCTCACTCTCCTATTTGAAATCCCCATCTTAAACCATAACAATCAGATTATTAACTCACAAGTTTATCATCACAAATCTCAAACCATCTATTCTCAGTTCACAGATACAACCATGAATTGGTAAGAGACTTTCCTAAAGCCAGAGAGGAAGCAAGGAGACTGAGGATGAGCCCTATTTGGGGACTGCCAGGCTTCTTCCTCTTCAGTTGGGGAGGAGGCCACAACTCAAGAAAAGAATCCCCCCTCTTCCACTTCTGTTTTCAGGCCAGTTTGCATATCAGAAGTGACCAAATGTGGCAAAAGGAAGCCAAATTAAGTCTAAATTGGTATTGATATCAATGATACACCTTTTGCAGTGAAGTCATGCTACTGCTTTGCTGATTAAATATTTGAATGGAGAGGAAACAATTGGCAAGTGTCATGTGTTATTTGCAAGTGAATACACCAGATCTTTTACTGAAGTGAGAAAACAAATAATCAGCCCCCCAAATTCACGTACCTTCCCTTTAGCAAGAGCCACATTGTGTTGTTACATCAGCAATTGAAATATGACAGGGTGCTTGTGTTTATACTCAGAGATGTCATATAGAGATTCCATCTGTTCAACATTTGGAGCAAATTTGCAGTGATTACTCAGGCTGAAAATTGCTTTGGAGTTTTGTCTGTTCTTGCTTGATTTGAAATAAATCAGTGGTGCGGTGCCTAACTTCTGAACAGACACACATGTCAAAGTGACAGGACAGCAGATGAACTTTGGCTGTTCTGATTTGCAAGACATTCAGGTGCTGCTGACTCTCACACGGTGGTTTTCTCAAACATAGGCCTTGGGGAAATCCAGGAAGAACTAAAGCTGCTGCCGAGCTGAGGAATTAATATCCTGGAGCTTTGCCTCTGCAAACTGAAGAGTCATTCCCCCTTGGACAAAGTCCATCCCGTGTCATGGGTTCTGGGACAGAGCCACCAATAGCCGATGTCACATCCCAGAGTTGAGCTGCACTGCTAAAAGTGGTTGCCTAGGAGTCTGATAGAGGTATCAGTTAAACTGAGGCACAGATGATTCCCAGCTGTTTGAACTCATCAGGTCCAGACTTAGATCCAAGCTTTGAAGCCGCAGTGTCTTGCTGAACAGGACAGCCAAGACTCTGGATCTCAACAATATCAAGAAGAATTAAGAAACTTTGGAGTTTCCCACAGCTTTGCTGATTGGGCTCCAAGTCAGAACACTAGAGAGATGAATTTCAAAGTCAGTCCTTGATATGACCAAAGAGGAAACCACAAAAGAGAAAAATTAATTTCAGTCATTCAAGCGTAGTTGAATATGCTCAGCTGCAACTTCAGGGAGAAATCAGAGAGGAAGAATTTAGCTGATTGGATTTTGAAACAGAAACAACTCCCACTTAAGTGCCAGATGTTCAACAGCAGTCACAAATAATAAGGGTTAAGCCCTACATCACCATTATCCAAGCCCTCAAAATCCTTGACTGATCAGAGGCTTTTTACATGAAGGTAGGCTCTTCTTCCAGCCCTGCCTAGCTTGTGAGATCAAGTGGAGTAAAGCAAAAGGACTGGCTATCCCAATTAACAAATTAGTAGGATGAGAGAGTGAAATCGTGCTGCTCTGAGAATCAGGCTAACAGTGTGGGTGGCAAAGAGATGGGAAATGGGTTGGAGGGAGTCAGTATGCATTACCAGCCCCTGATCCTCTGAAAAACTTGTTGACAATGGTGCTGCAGCCAGGGAACTTTGGAAGACGAACAGCTTGGCTGGTGGAAAAACCTATTCTCTGGCCACCCACGCCATGGAAACCAGCAAGCAGTTGGCTTCAGAGGGATAAAAGGTTATTTCTATGGATGAAACACACTCAATAATTAAGGGTAAAGTGGCGAAGTTAGGCATCGAGTGAGCCCTAGCTAACACCCAGTGACTGCAGCATGACTTGTGAGACACTGACACCATGACACCATCTGTTTATGATTTATGCTGAGCATACTGCATATAGAAACAGATGGGAGGTGTCAGCTCTGATCAGAATTGTTATGGTGGTGATTCCACAGCACGTTATATAGCCGACAGCCTTACTTTCCCACGTACTTCTATAAAGAGCAAAGTGTTTATATTCATGTTAGTCAGGGAATCATTCTTGCTGAATCCCCCACTGGACAGAATCCTAACCTTATACAGCTGGGACAGATCTTTATTATTGTACTGGATGTCTTTTCAATATTCCTAAAAAAAGGTCCCAAAGTTCAGGCTAGTTCTCAAGGTGAAGTCAGAAACTTGCTGAGACTGCCTTCAAGTTTGTTATGAAGTGATTCTCAGGCCCTGCTGTTCTTTAGCACTGCCATCCCTGCTATTTCAAGTTTCACCTTTAGAAGGTTTCCTTTATGACTTCATGTAGTTGTAAAAGTTGAGTTTTCATGACTGTGGCAAAAGATGATAAATGTAATTCAGATTCAAAATAACAGAAATCTCCATTGGGAGGAGACTCCTGGACTGTCTAATCTCTCCCTTGAAGAAGGATCATTTTCAACACTGGAACAGGTCAACCATGGCTTTGTGAAGCTGGAGCTTGAAAACCTCCAGATTGAAAGACTGTATAACCTCCCTGGGCAGCATGTTCAGAAGTCAAAATCCAGATGTAAAAAACCTAAACCCTGTATTCTCCAAGACTGATGTATGACTTTTAACACAAACACCTGGCATGGATACCTTCAAGATGATTTGTCTAATACAGATAATAGACCATAAGGCACATTTTCTGCATTATCACTGTCTATGGACTTCCCTTCATTATTAGGAGATTTGAATCAATAAATATTAGACCAAAATAGCAAAAGAGAAGACTACAGGTGAATGCAACTGATAAAAGCTAAGCTGATTCAAAACTTAAATTTTGTAGGAGTGCAGAAGCTTTCTAATATTTCCAGTTAGCTAAACTGGAAAGATATGGTTATGAGAGACTTTCCATCAGTGCTCAGAAGATTTTTCTTCTGATTTTCCAGAGATGTTCTCTAAGCAACAGTGCATTCACAACTAATTTCAAATAATAGCAATAGCAATAATAATAATAATAATAATAATTTTAAAAATTAACAATGTCCTGAAATGACCAGGCCACAAAACTACTGTGAGAAACCACACCAATGGGCAGTGTGGTGCCATGCATGGTCTGCTATTGCTTTCCCAGTTTCTGATCTGGGTACAAATGTCACTGAGTGATGTGGGGCTGAACATAAGTCCCCAATTTCCACTCACATACAAATCTGGGGTAATCCTACCACAACCAGAGGCACTGAATTTATGTAAAATGGATGTAAGAGGGAGACCACCCCTCTCATTTCACTTCCAGTGATCACTGAGAATGTAAAACGTCTGTGGCTGTGGCTATCAACATCTTAAACTCTATGCACCTTTTTGCCGGTCAGAATAAAACAGCTTTCACTGGTTCCAAGGGACTCGAGTCGATTGACATCAGCAGGGTGCCATTCACTGTATTTATAAGCATGAATGTATGTGCCAGATTCTCAAAGCACAGGTAAGGGGATCCTGCCAATGCTGCTCCAGGGCACAGGACCACTGGTGTTTAGCTGCAGGTCCCACTGCTACTGCGAAAGCAGGCACCTGAGCTGCTGGCTAGCTGAGTAGCACCCAAAAATAAAAAGCAGCAGATGGCACAGCAAGTCGTTATAGAAACAAACCAAAGAAGTTTTTTACTTCTTCCTTAAACTAATCAGGTTTTCTGAAACTATAGCAAAATGGAGCATTTTACCACTCTGAGTTGGCACATCCTTCCTGGATATTATGCCATGGGGCAGTGCTGCAGTGGGAGTCACCTGTGTTGCATGTACCAGCCACTGCACTTCCAAGACACCGGCAGACACAGGGATTGTTTTAGGGATTGTAATTACATAGATAAGAAAGAGTAGATTAAGAAGCAGCCACATTTAGGCTGAAGGAGGTTTTCACAATTTTCCTCAGGCCCTGTAGAAAAAAAGCACTGTAATACCCATATATGTGGCTTCTTCTCACAGTCTGTCCTGCCTTACCTACCTGGCATTATCAGAACTGATCCTGAAAATCAGCTGCCAGATCAATTGCATTAACTTCCCAGGGCAAGATCCAATTTTGTTCAGTAAAGATGCAGAACCCAGCTGGCCTGAAGGCAGACAGGTACAATGGAAGCACAGGGCCTGGTGAGGAGGACACTCAATAAATTCTCTGGGAGATGCTACTTCCTCATTAGTCAGCACAGTGAATGGCTTGCAACTAGGGACAGAGCCACGGGAAGAAGCTACTGGCAGAGAAAGTTTCCCCATGTGTTTAGGGCAGAGGAGGGAGGCTGACCTTTGACAAGATGCCCTCCCTCTGTCCTGTTTCTGTGCTTGGTGCTGC
Organism: Daphoenositta chrysoptera; assembly: GCA_013397915.1. Taxonomy (NCBI): domain Eukaryota; kingdom Metazoa; phylum Chordata; class Aves; order Passeriformes; genus Daphoenositta; species Daphoenositta chrysoptera. Next base: position 808,731 of record VZRO01006624.1, read on the forward strand.
TGCTAGATTGATTTCCTTCTGCTCAGCCACAAGGCTCCTTGTGCCGGTGGGCTTGGAAAAGAGTGACATTCAGTGCTCTCACTGGACAGAGCTGGGATGTGGGGCTATGGTAGCACACCCAGTTTGTGATTCAGGGAGCAAAGCAAGCTGCCCTTTCTCCAGCATCATCCAGCTCCCTCAGAGCAACTTTGCAGGGCCTATACACAGGCATATAGGTACAGCACAGTCCCTGGACACCTACCACAAGGACAGCCAGCATTACACTGCAAGAATTTTTCCCAGCTTCATCTACAACTGTCAGGCATCTTGCAGGCAGGTCAGCAGAGCGGGAACCCGACTAGGAAGGATTTCAGACTTGGCCAAGTGTTCGAGTAGAGGGGAAATGCTTTCATTTCTTAACTTTCCCTTAAAATAATGCGCACGATCTGTTCTGGGAACACCCACCCAGTGAAAATCCCTCTGAAGACTGCCTGCCAAAGCCTGTGAAAATCCCTTCTGGGAGCCGTGTCCGCTATTTCAGACACAGCCTGTTCATAGGAACATAAATCTGCTGTCCTCACTGATGAAGATTATTCAAGTTGGATTTAATGTGCCTAGGCACATCTTTCTTAACTTAGCTCAGATAACCACCTGCTACTTCACGTGCATTTGTTGCTCAGTACAGATCTCTAACAGAGCCGCCCCTGCTGCCCACAGCTGCCTTGGGCTGCGCACTCACCTTTTCCCCACTACCTGGCACCATCTAAGCATAACTGCTGTTAGGGAGGAAGCCACTGATCTCTGCTCTGCCCAAATATTTTACCTTGGGATTCTCTTCTATTGCAGCATTTTGCCAACATGCCGTATCTGGAGCAGAGAATACCTGGTGTTTAGGAAAGATAGTAATAGAGTATAGCACAACTCCCTAAAAACATAATAGAGATGACACTCATGGAAACTTAATAACATCTGTAAGAAGTTCCCTATATATATGATTTACAAGAGAATGGGTTTCCTTGCTGAATGTCTGACTGGAAGACCATATCAGAGATGTTTTGCCACTAAAGTTTCCTTCGGGAGTCAAAACCACAGAAGGAGGATTCTGAATTCCATAGGTGATCTCTCTCCATTAGAGTAATTCCTACAGTAAAGAAGGGAGGTGGGGAGAGCAGAATAAACCACGTATTTCAGCACTTCTGCTGGCAACTTATTGAATTGTTTAAAATCAAAGGAATCCCCACATTTTTTTGGGACGTCAGAACATTGGCACACAGAAGCCTTTGTAAGATTTTGGCATAAGACAACACTGTTTTTACCCACAAGTAGTTCGTACTGCCAGCCACTCCGAGCACACTTCCATTTCAACATACTGCTGGCACCAACTCCACCTGCTGGAAACAACCTCATGTCCCAGCTGGATTCAAGTTCTCTGAAGGCAATTGTTACATTTGAGAACTTGACTCTGCTAACATCTGTGGTGATTTCTCAGCATTAAAACCTCCAGAATCAACAAGTGCTTAGTGCTTTCATATCTTTCTGAATTAACTGATCAGAAGTCAATCCTCATTCTAATGCAAGGGTTTAACTTTGTCCGTGTCCTTCATAAATCACCCCATTTATCCATGTATATGAGAAAATTAAATGTAAGAAACAAAGTTTATACTGTGCTTTCATTTTTTAGATAATTTACACGTAATCAATTCAAGCTGATTTAGTTTATCTAGTTTGATACAAAGTAGATGAAATAATCACAATGAAAGATTATTTGTGTCTCTTAGCCAAGGCTCCTGGAACTACTACAGGCATTAGGCATCAGACTTCATGTTCACAGATCCCTCCTCAGGGATGATTAGATACCCACAGTCGTCTTATGTACACATACTCAGAACAGAGGATTTCACATGGCTGGACCAGCTCTGAATCCACTATTTATAAGGCTCAGAACTTTGAGTTGAAGCAAGGCTGCATAAGACTTTCACCTTCAATTTGAAATTCTGCCCAGTGGGGAAACCACCCTGTCATCTGCTGCTGCACTCAGTTGTTAATTACCTTCACTGTTAATGCCTTGCTTCTTACCTCCAGTGTCATTTCATTTCCCAGAGATGATGGGCTTTTATCATCCCTTTGGCTGCCAAGCAAAGCACACCCTATTAGTATAAGTGTCACAATGCAGATGTTTATCAGCTGAATTAATTATTGCTTAACCTTTCCTTTCAGCCAGCCATATTTTTATTACTCTTGCATTCCTATTTTCCAATTGATAAAGAGGAAAGAGGAATACTGCTGATACCTACACAAGGCAATAATGTCAAGCATACCTTTCAGGATCTTGATACTCAAACCTCGTCCCTGATGCTTTACTCTAACCGACATTTCTGTTTCTCTCCTAATACTATTTAACAGCAGCACAAGCTGGCATGTGATGGAAAATCGAAGCATACAGATTGCAAGGTGGCAGAATACATTCATTATAAAAACAGTATTTTAAAGAGCTAGAGATCTGTTCATTCAGACGAACTAATACAAATCCTGTGATTCAAGGGATAGGAAATTGTCCTTATGAGTTTAACTGAATATTTTGGTCAAGTCAAAATGAATTGTTTGCAAAAAAGTTTGATTCATTTAATCTGGGAATCAGCAGTAATATTGGGATTTTTTTAATCGCCCTGTGTGCTAAATCCACAATTTTCTAGGTTTCCTACACATATGTAAAATCAAACACATTCAGTTCTTGGAAATATCTGGAAAATACCTAACTCTATTTTTTTGTTCAGAACCTTTCAAAATAATCTAAATGAACAGTCAATGCTCAGCTATGCCCAGATATAAACAGTCACAGGAAAGTTCATATAATGCTGTGTTACTGAGTTCACAATATCGCTGGCATTTTCCCAGTAATTCAGATTTTATTATCCTAGTATACATTTTTTGCAATAGGCAGATTAAACTCATACTTTCTGGAGATACATCAAAACACCTTCATTAGAATTCTGTATAATTTAAAGTTTTTCTCATGAGTATGTATCACTGGAGTACCTATGATGGTGATGGTCTAATAACACCAGAGATAAAATTCGTTGGCAAAACCAGAACCTGTTATTAGAAAAAAAAAATTATTTATGAAAATATTTGTATTTTCAAAATATATCACCTAATCTAATAAAAAGGTTGCTTTCTTTCTACCAACTTTTGAAAATGTCTTGAGTCAATTTTGGATCATTCAAATATCACAGATTTTTTTTTGCTGTAGCAAAACAAAAAGGTAGTTGCAAACATAGTCCCCACAACATTTTTACTTCTATTTACATCAAACATTGCCTTCAAAATTATACGGAAGTTCCTCTAACCTTATACTACTCTCAGTGTAATTTTTCCTAGAAGACAGAGGCTGTAAATTTGACTCAATACTAGGAATTATTATCTATAGTTGAAGTGCTCTTTCATCAACAGTCAAGATGTCATCTATGTAAGTGGAACAATTAGGTTTTTTTATTAAAAAAAAACCAAAAAACCAAAACCCAGAAATCTTCCAAGAAGATCTTTAAAAAATAAATTTCCTTTTGATTAGTCTGGCACTTCTGGAAAGGCATTTAATCATTATCAAAGTGTGTCGAGTGATAATCTCAGATGTGGCAAACAAGTGCAGGCACAACTTTGATGCAACACCTCATATGCACAAAAACCCCCGTCTTTCTGGAGTTTGTTCCAACAGTTAAAATCTTCAGGCTTTTGTGGGAGCTGAACTGCTGTGTAAGCTCAGAAGGACACAAAGACTCAACGGAGAATGCACTTGAGATCTTCAGTGAGCTTCCTCAGGTTTCACATCAAGTCATGACTGTGCAGCCTATGGTTTTGGTGAGAGCACTGCACCAACACTTGCCATAGCTGAACCTCTGTTACTGCTTCTCTCTCAGACTGGGCATGAAATAATGCTTCAGACTGACTGCTGGGACTTCTCCCATCTCTGGAGTCTTATCAATACCAAGCAAATGTTGACAATTTGATAATGAACCATTATCATTTGGGAAAAATGAGAGAAATTGAAAGAAAACATCTGGTAAATAGAACTAAACATACCCTCTCATCACACATTAGATGTGCTCAAATCACAGAGTATCTGCTGCAGGTCTGCTGCTCAGCATACACATTTACAACATGGATTACAAAACTTTTTTCTCCTTTTATATCCGCATTTATTCTGATGCAACTCTGATAACTGCTCCAAAATTACTTGCTTACCAGCCACTGCAATACTGCATCATGAGCATGTAAAAATCCTAGCATCCTGTGGCACTTGGTGCCTTCATATTTTTTAACCTCAAAATCTTTCCCCCTCCCTGCAGTGCTCACCTACTAGTGTCTTTTGTTTACAACCCCAGCACCAACTCCTCCCCCTAAGTAGGCCAAGATCTTGAGCATAATGAGCCATACTTCGTGACTGTGGAAATTCTGTCAGCTTATTCTTACCACACCTACTAAAATCAGTCTGCAACAATATATGAGGACACAAGAATAGGCATTTGTTGAAAAGACTTTAAAGTACCTATTTTTGCACCTGACCATCACATCAAATTCTTTCATATCAAAAAGATTCATTTTTGTAGTCCTCTTCTAAGTTATGTTATCAATATTATCTAATAGTTAAGTAGAAAAGGGCTATGTAATTTTTCAGACACCTGTTTTTTGCCAAGCAATGTACTCGGTGAGTTTTAAGTTAGTTTATTTATGGAACTATCATGAAGTACCCACTCAGTCCTTAAAGAAGTCCTTAAAAACCCCTCAAGCAAACAACAAATAACAGAAAGCAGAAAATTTACATTGTTTTGCCTTCCTTTTATTCCAGAGATAACCTACCTGATAATAAGCTTCCATTAAGTGTTAATAAAACAAAGGTTACATAATTCACTATCCAGCAAGGACTTAGCAGGATAAATCCAGATACTAATGATGGTTTGTTTGGGATTAATGGTAAGCATTGGATTAGTTGAGAGTTTCTTGGTATCTGCATTTCCCAGCGCACAACAAAAACTCCAACAGCAAAAGGCTAGTGCCACCTTTGGATGAAAATTCGTATTAGATCCCTCAGACAATCTGATTTTCTGTTCTGCTATTTGATTAGATACTTTGTTGTGCTTTCAGAAAGTTAAGAAAGATTTAATCAGAAAGATGTCTTTTCCCTCTCTCTCACATCCCTTTTTCCTTCCTTCTCCCTCTCAACTTTAATTTTTAAGCAATAGAGAAAGAGTTCTTCCCTCTTCTCAGTGCTCATATGATAGCTCTTTGGAGTTCATTCTTGGAAATGTATCAGAATGTCTATTAATTGCCAAGATACTTGATTAAAGCCCATTTGCAAGATATTTCCACAAAAATGTTAAGCATTTGAGGGAGAAGAAAAAAAAAATCAGTGAAACTTTTAACCTAAGTTTAGGTAAACGTTTACAGAACTTTGATTCTTATTTTGGTACTTCACCCATTTCCAGACTTATTCTTATTTTACCTTGCTTCAGATAGCCAGAAATATCCTCATCAGTCATCAGACCTGCAGCACCTCATTCATCTAAGAAAGAAAGGACTACTTCATTTTGAAAGGCTGTATCCAAATGTGTTATACAGGCTCTGGCTGAAATGGACTTCCCTTTCTTCACAGGGGACCATGCCCTGCTGTGTTCTGAGTTTGTGACTAGAACAGCACTGCTTAACACCTCAGTGGTTTTGGCTACTGCTGAACAGTGCTTGCACAACATCAAAGATTTCTTAGTCACTCTGGGGGTGGGCAAGGATTTGGGAGGGAAGAGAGGTGGGACAGATGACACAGACCAGCTGAATGGATATTCCATTCTGTGTATCTTCATGCTCAGAGATTAAAATCTTGGGGTAGGGCAGGGAACACCTTCCAGCACAGCCATTGTTCAGAGTCTGGCTGGACATCGGTCTGATCATGAAAGATGGTGAGTGCAGCACTTTCCCTCTACCCTCCTTCCTTCACTTTTGAACTGTCTTTACCTTGACCCAGGCATTTTCTTGCTTTTGTTCTTCCAATTGTGTTTCCACCCCACCGCAGGAGGCGTGAGCAAGCAGCTGTGTGGGTGCTTAACTGCTGGATCAACCCAGCACACCAGGGTTTGCAAAACTTGTGTCTCCCCAACAGGCACATGGCAGCTGTGGGCCCCAGCCCCTGACTTAGCTGTGTCTCTAAGCCAGGTTTTCCCCTGATGGGGGAGTGATTTTAAAGAAACTTTCAGCACTCTCTGCTTTAAGATAGCTTATTAAGTCTTATCAGAGAAGTACGGTCACTAGCATGACCCAGACACAGCTCAAAACAGAGAAGTGCAGCAGAATGCCTGTAGAATGCTGAGAATGCCTGCTTATCAAGATAACATGGTCTTCTTAAAGGTAAATCATTCAATTAAAGCTTAAAACGAAAGATATTTTCACTTTTCTACCAATGTTTGACAAATGCTTTAGTCACGTATACAGGAACTGCAGAATTTTTCATCCAATAACTTTTAGAAGTCTACTACTGCAAAATATGGCATACTAGAAGAAGAATAAGAGAGTCTAGAAACAACAACAATCTTCCATCTTGGAGTTTTTGCTTTTTATCTATTTACTACAATAATAAACCCAAAACCTTTAGATTTTTTACCCTGTGATAACCTTACATAATAGTCTATTATTTAGTTCTCACTAGAGTAGATTCTAGTTATTCCCAAAGAGTTGGCAGTTTTCTCCATGGATAAAGGTCAAATACAGTGTTGTCCAGGGGGGTAGAACCCTTCAAAACAGGCAGGGAAATATTCTCTGCTTTCAGGGCTCCCACAGGCAGCATCCAGCATCTTATTCCTTAAGGCAAAATGGTATAGCATTACTGACAATCAAATCTACAGTCGTGGCTGGTATTAACAAAAGTGGAGACTGTAAGCAAAAATCCCAGAGAGGCAAATGATACCGTTTGCTAATTGGCTTTGGCTTTCCATCTGTGTGTGGGTTTTATAATTACATGTGAGCTTTATTTGATTTCAAGGGCTCTGCATTTAATTCTAATAGAAGTACTTTCCAGTTTTTATTGGATGATCCCCTGGAGACCTTGTACTAGGGAAAAAATGTGATCGACCCAAAACTTCACTTCCTATGTTCAGGCATACTTCTACAGCAACATGAAACAGATGCCATTTAACCTACCACACACAGAAGCAAGTGACAACTTGAGAAAGACTGTCTGGAGTGAGTCAAATCAAAAGAAGGGACTTTTCTTGATGATTTCCCAGTGCAACCAATTAAGTCCACTCCCTGCACACCATGTGGCCTTGTTTTTCAATTTTTTTTGATTTCTTTTTTCCTTAACAATTTCCCTTATCCCCTTAGGCATGGAAGGACAAGTGTTTGCTTTCAACTGAGGAAATGCTCTGACATCAATGCCCCTCTATGGCCATTCTATTTCTAAAGCTTCTGATTGCAAAGCTGAGCAAAGTTTGGCCAGCTGACTTCTTTTGCTGTCTGCAAGTACGTCCTACACTTGAGGAGAAAACTCAGGATCATCTGAGCAAAAGTTACACACATCACACATCAACACATAACTGAAGCAATACCACTATTACCATGTGAGTCATTACACAACCATTTACTGGAGAAAAGGCTCATGTTCCCAGTTTTTTCATGTGCTCCTACCACTAATGCCTGAGTGCCTGTACCTCACTTACCCCTTGAATCAAGGTCAGGTGAATATAAGAATGGTGTCGGTCAGAAGATTCCTGAACTCCTGACATGCTGGGAGGATTTAAAGAGTACCTAAAATCGTATCTTGTATAACAGCATTTCTTATTCATTTTTTAAGTGAAAGTCAGTCAATGAGATAAAGTTCACAAGCAACTCTACTACTAACTCTTACTTCCTACAATTTTTATCCCAATGAATTTAGTATATATCCTAAAGGGAACTCTGGAACTGCCAGTATGTCTGTGTACATTTAATAAAATGAAAGTAAACCAAAACAGATAAAACCTACCAAAACAAAGATTAAATGCCACTCTTTTCTCAGTTCAATCCATGTTTCTTGGCCCATTTGGCACTTAAACCCACCTTTATGCTTCCACAAACCCAAGGCCATATGAACAAGATTATATCCCAAGATAAAAATGCACATCTCCAGAGTGTGAGTGCTAGATTAAACCATTTGACATGTATTTCATCCCTGTCCTGCCACCCTAAAATGTAGCAGCAAGCAGGCCCTTTCTGCCAATACAACCCATTTATTCTAACCCTAACCCACCACATGTCTGCAGTCCCTGTCCAGGTTGCTTACACTGGGGCTGACATTCACTCAGACCTTGATCATAACCAGCTTTAACATCATAGTGGGACACACTCAGTGACTGAAAGCTGACTGCTTTAGTATTCACAGAGTGTGGACCATCAGCAGGTTTTACTTTTATGACTGCAGCCAACTAGTTTTAGAAGTAGTTATATGGTACCCCAGTCAGGATTTGAACACAGAACATAAATCCCAGCGGATGCTGGAAAAATGCGTCCAAAAAGCTGGGTAAATATTTGGGCAGAGGATCCAACCTCCCAGGCTGGCTAGTATAAAACATCAGCTGCAGCAATAGAAAAATAATTTGCAGATTCTCATGAAGAAATTCATCAGAGTATGTATCTCACAACTAATAAGCAACACTCTGCTTGACTTACCATACCTCAAGCCTAAGCACATATGATTCCAAAACAATGAGCTTGTGACCATATTACGGTATCTGAATTTCTGTACTACCTTGTCCACAAAGGCTGGCTCCATTCCCCCTAACCAAGATGCTAACATAGGCAGAAGCCAATAGGCTGACAGTGAGTCTTACCCCTCCTTTCTTTTCCTGACCAGGTGGGAGCCTTCCCTTTCTTCAGCAAGCAGCAAGAACTGATGTGAGTGCTCTGATCTGAGAAAAGGTAAAGAAGGAATTCTGTTCAGACCAGGGGTGTGGGGGGACACTGTCACAGCCAGCACCATCTCACCTTGCAGTCTCCCTGGGGCAGACTCTGGCTTTCCAGCAGCCAGATTAATACCTCCTAACCCACATTAATCTACACATTCCCTCAACCACCATGCCAGGAAACTGTTAGGCCCTTGTCCAACACATTTAAAAGTGGCACAACTGCAAAGGGTACAATGATACCAAAGAGAAACATCAGTATTGTGAAAGATACAAGTGACTGTAGATAAATGTATTCCAAAGTTTAATAACATGGTAGGCAATACAACTCTACATAGTCAATTAAGGCACACTGTAATAAAAAGTTAGGGACACAGAAATGCAAGTTGACTACTTATGTGTGAGGCTGTAAATACCACCTGAAACAAAAAAAGACCTTTCTCTTGTAGTACTATCAGAAATCCCACGTTGCCCAAAATTTCAAAACTAGCCCTTAACTTCCAGTGCTTTGTTGTAACAACTTACCCAGCCAGGCCCTCCCCGTGTGCCTCCTCCAGAGCAGTCAGTACCTTGCAATGCTCAGCTCAACAAGAGCAACAAGAAAGTCACGACTGACACCATAAAGATGTTTGTTCCACATATGGTTGCAGCTCATACTTATTAGTATCTGTTCCTAAATGACAAGTTTATCTGCTGCTCTGATGCTAGCTGGCTCATGCCTGCCTAACCATATTGCAGGGAACACGACTAACCCAACAGCACTTTGGCTCCAAGAAATTCCATTTAACTTACTTATCTGGTGAAAAATCATATGCTGGCAAAACCCTTTCAAAGGCATTCATAGCAAATGGGATGTCAAGTGAGGTCTGTAATATTGCTAACCACTAGTGGCTGACACCATTGGATGTTTACACAAGCCTGGAAGTTGCCTTCCCACTTGCCAGGTCAGTGGGCCCAAAGGGACACACTCAGGGTGGGCAATCACAGGCCTCTCACAGGGGAACTCATGTTTCTCCCATGGCCATCTCCTCCTCACCCTGGGAACTTAGGTATTTTTTTCCTACTGTAATTTATTGCCAGTTAACATCAACCTCTGATTGCTCATCTGAGTGCTGGGGGGTGGGTGGGAAAAGTATAAACACCTCCATGAACAGCTCTCCTTCCCCTTTCTCATCTCAGCTTCTCATGGGTCACAGACCAGTTACAGTCAGCCTGTGCCACTGTCCTGCCAAGGCACTGGATGAGGCAGGGGCTTGGGGTTGCATGGTAACAGTCCCTCCTGCTGCTCTTTCCTTCTTACTGGTTTTCCATTGCCTCTCCATGTCTTTATGTTTCCAGCTCGGTGTGCCCAGTCACAATTCCTCAGATGGGTCCTCACGCTGGTGTGATGTGCCCACAGCCACAACCCCTCAAAGGATCCCTCCTTTGGTGTGGGTCACCTTCCAAGAGCAGCCGCCCTCACAGCATGGTGCCTCTGGCCCCTCGCAGCTGCATTCCTGCTCAAAGGCATCAGTGCTGATGGCCTCAGGCTGCCCACACAACCTGCCCTTACCATGGGCTGCCCATGCCACGGACTGCCCGTTCCAGTTGGCAGCACCACAGGACCGGCGATGGCCACCTGCCAGGCAGGGCAGTCTGCAGCCCCCACTGCCCACACAGCACATGGCCATGCAGGGCTCAGCTGCTCTGCATCACACAGCTTAAAAGTGCTAGAGACAAACTATTAAAAACAAAAAAAAAAAAAGAAAAAGAAAAAAAGCAATCTCAGTCTACCCTTGCTCTTACACCACTAGATAAGTCAAAATATTGAAAAAATATTAAAGTAGAACAGCATTAATACTTTAGCTGTCTTTGACATGAAATTGTGGAAAATCCTCTCATGATTTATTTTGGATTTGTTTATCTGTTCTAGATTTGGGGTATTTTCTCCCCCTGCATATTTCCATTTGTTTTAGCATATATACCAAAACTGGGCTGCTATTGCTATGCATATTGTTTCATTCTGATTTCTTTATATAGGAGCTTTTGTTTCAAAGGCTTGCATAACTTGCTAAGGAACTCATGCTTTAAAAATATACATACTGAAAACAAATTAACATTTTCTGCAGGAGGTTTCAAATTACTGTACAAAGGGGAGCTAAAAAGGAAAAAATCAGTTATCCTTTTAAGTGGGGTAGCAGAAGTGAGACTTTTAAAGTTACTTTAAGATTATAATGGATGAGTTTTTTCAGACACCAAATGCAATTTCAAACACAATGCAATTTCAGAAGCAAAAATTTCCTTGGTTCCAATAATGTACTTTCCTAAAAAGAGACTTTATTTGGACCGGAGACACACAAATATTGTACTTTTCCAAAGAAGCTTCCTTAATGTCCACAGTGAACTGCATCATCAATGTCCTTTGGCCCTTCAAAGCCTCAGACCACCCTGAGACATAACACGTGCCCTGCGGCCACAAGTGCAGACTTTGAGTCTTCATGGTGCTGTATGTTCTAGAGCACAGAACCTGGAACGGGGCAGGTGAACATGGCAAGCAAGACATCACACAAACACACGGCATAGACATGTGAGTTGGGTTATTAGGACAAAGGATTGGTCTTCATTAATATTAGCCATACTAGTTTTGATTTCTGGCCAACTTGTATCACAAACTCTGCCTTTTCTTTTTTTGGTTTGGTTTTATTGTGTAATCAAAATGGCTTGCACTTGCATTTATATTGGGAATTCTTTTCAAACACATGACAGGCACAGAGGAGGTGTTTGCACTGAAATAATTTGCTTAATTTCATCTGACCATTGCAGGAGAATGTACTTTTAATCTCTGATCTGCAGTACGTTCTATCATGTTCTTTTAATGATGTAGCTAGTAGTAACTATCCAAGAGGATTCTGAAATTAGTTATTTCTACAGCTTCTGGATATGATGAAAAGCACTCAAAAATATCTAGAACCTCCTTGATATTTTACCATTAAAGACAGCATTATTATCTTCACGAATGCAATATTCTGAAAAGACAGTTCTGCCCATCAAATTTCACCAAAAGTCATGGAAAATTAGACATGTTTTTTATTCCTAGAAGAATAGAACCAAAGAAAAAACTTCATGCTTCAGTGACTAACAGTCTTTGTAACTTCTACACATTTTGTGACTGTATTATTGAGATGTTTATTCCATGAATTGCACAAGTTTAATCAGACAGTAAAGAACAAGCAGCAGTACAGGGGCAGACAATTTCTGTTAGGCTAATATCCCATTTCTTGACTGAAGCATTGAAATCAAGGACAGCCTTGCCTCACACAGGCATACATGTATCCCCAAAGAACAGCAACTCCTCTCTCAATAAACAGTCAACATGCCACAAGTGTTGCAAGATAACCCCTAAGCTTTCTGAGTTACCAAGACTCTACATCCTAATTTTGGCTTGATTTCAGAAGTGCCACTGGCATAAGCTGAAAAGAATAGAAAAGCAGAAACAAAAAAGCATTGAGTTGACTAAAAGAGTTCACAGAAAAAAACCCCAAAAAGCAGAGCTTCTGAGTGTCACAAGAGAAATGAGGTGTCTGAAAGAACCAGAATGTATGAAACTGTAAACTGGAGTAAGGAATTCAAGGATGCTGCTTTAATGTACTCTTCTCTTGAGCTTTGTCTCCCTAATTAAAAAAAAAAATTAAAAATAAAACAGAGCATTTGAGACAACCATCCATCCACTGTATCCATGAATAAATGGAGACTCCTAAGGGGAAGAAATGCACAGAGAACTCTGGAGACAGGGTGCAGAAACCCAGATGATACCAAGGGAAGATCTCAACTTCTCATGTTCTGGATCCCATCCTCCACTTTCCATAGGCAGCAAGGGAGCACTAAGCTTCTATTCACCTATATGATATACCTGGTGTTAGTAAACGAGTAAGTGCTCTTCTATCTACACACTGTAGCAGATCATAGAGTAGAAGACTCCTGCCAATCCAACTAAGAGAAAAAAGTCCAGAGGAGGCAGTTATGCTAAAGCAGAGTATTATAAACATACATCACAAATAGGCTGAAGCTGACAATCCAGAAAGTAATTCTTAAGTATATGCCACAGGAATATAATTAGACAGCCAAGCAGGAATCTGCCTGTCTTCACCAATTCCATCTTTCCCCCTTGTCTTCCCTGAAGCATACCATTTATCAGCAGAGATGCCCAATCAGACTAGATATTAGAGGTGTCTTGCTACTAAATTTCAGCTGCTTGCATAGCGACACAAGCTACTTGCCAACTCTAGGTCTAAACATTTGCTAGACAATCAAAAAAGGAAACCTAGGAGTCAAAACCAAGCAGTTGACTTGACAGTTTTCAAAATAACGTAAATAATGCTATATTTCAGCATTTCCCATCAGCCACACAAAAGAAGCCAAAGCTCTGTGCAATAAACAGTGTGTGGCACTATTAGGAGAGAGATTTTACACTTGTACATACATCAGTAGGCAGCAGACTTTCAAAGTGTAATATAGCTTATTCAGAGATTTCCCTGCATCTGCCCTCTTAGAGCCACAATACACAGAAGATGTGGCAGAGCACTTGCAATCAGAAATCAAGGCTTACAGAAGTATACACTTAGGAAATTAGCACTGTTTTAAAAACTATTTCAGAAAGCTCATGGAATTTTAAAAAAGGCAATATCATAATGAAAAGTCATTTAACACTAGGAAGATTTTTCAGTATTGAGCAGCCCAACTATAAAAATTTCCTCTAGTTCTGGATTTCATAGAATTACATTGCATATGATTGAACTATCTAATGAATAATTAAGTGACAGAATGGTATAATCAATATAATGAAATAAAAAGAAGAAGTAAGTATCTGTTAGTCCAACAAGTTACACAAAGCTGTGTATTCAAAACCATACAGACCAACACTTTGACCAGTGATGGGGGAGCCCTGCATTTATTAAAACTTATGAACAGAAAAGAAATAAAGAGTCTTGTAACTTCTTGTTGTTGGTGTCAACCCAGTATCAGTTGATAAGGTGGAAGTTTCTAAGAATACCCATGATTTCCCTTTAGTGCTCTTCTCCATCTGTATCATCAATACCAAGCCTCATTTTTGCTTCTCTCACCATGAGACTGTACAAAATTTCCATTTGTAACCTGGTGCCCGTAACCCTGCCCTTAGCTATAACCTGAACTACGAATCAAATAAATGATCCAGCACAGAACACTTCATAAGCAACTTGCAGCCATCAAACCTAGACCTGCAGACTATGCTGTGTGACCAATTAATTGAACTCTTTATGATGCTGTTCATAATCCTAATCTAATCTCATCCTGGAAAAAAACATACACCATTATCTTCTGACATGACAGGCTTGCAGAAGCTGAAAAATTAGCCACTAAGACTTTCCAATGCTTAAACTCATGTTTAATTCTAGGGGGATTAATTGACAAGACATCAGTAACTCTCTCAAGCAAAGCACAACACCATCTCCCTAGAAAAGTCATCACAGTTTTGGTTATTTCTCCTTCCTTCCATGTTGCCTAAAGCTCTTTCTTCACTCCATCCATACTGTATTTCCAAACCAAGAATACCAAGGCAGATACCCTTTCCCAGTCTCAAAGAAATGCTCAACTTTAAAGAAAACATATTGCCCCCTGACTAGATGAGTTATTTTAGAACCACTTCAGCATTGTTAGAGCCTATGTTCTACAAGAAAAGGAAAATTCCATTCACAGATCAAAAAATAATTGTATAATTTGGAAGCTATTTATTTCTTAGAAAACAATCAGCGGAACAGTCCTGCCAATGTAGGAGAAAAATTACCAGAAGCACTCAAGTGCTGTATTCTTAGGTATGTAACTATTAACTCGTATATACGGCTCACACAATGCAGTCTCTACCTGTTTCTGAGATCATGCACACATGCATTAGAGATACTATCTTCAATTCTGTATTTTTAAAAAAATAATGTAAATTACCCATTTCCATACATGAGCTTAAAGGCACTTGTTTTTGTATGTAAATAGCAGGAAGGCTACTACTCAAATGTTCAAAATGTTCAGTCATTCCAACAGGGTCCTTGAACACAGAGCTATGATTTTCTTCACTGGATATTCTAATACCTCCAACACAACTAGTCTTTTTTTTTTTTTTTTAAGCTGGCTTTTTGCATCAGGCTGTCATCTATGACATAAAACTCATGTACATGTGAAATCAAGACCACACCTTGTAACTGGCCAAAGGCAGTGCACAATATTGGAGGAAATAAATTCAGTAATATGTGATGGCACAACTTTGTTACTTTTTTGTAATAATTAAGTTCTTCAAACAGTTAGATAAGACTACACAGAATGGATATTTAAGTGTGGTGTTGCAGGATGAGACTGTCATGCAGGCATTTTACAGCTATTCAGCTTGGAAGGTATGGGGTACATACATGCTGTATAACTTTTCCCAGTTTAACGTTTCTTTTGCTTTTTGTTTTTCCATGTAAGAACCAGAAGAATTTTACATGAGGAAAAATATTAACAGTCCTGTCCTTCCAACCAATGGAGCAGTATCCTATGGCCTACTCAAATCACTTTTTAAAAATTCAAGAATTTTAAAAAAATAATGCCCAGAAGTAAATATAATCATATTTCACACAACAACAAAAGTAGTATTTTGACACTCCTGGAAGAGAAATCAGAAAAAAAAAGTCACCACTGAATTTCTACAATAAACACAATGTTAACTATTCAAGTCATTAGTACACAGAAACACAAAAGCTGTGCTGAAAAACTGTTACCATCGACTCCAAAAGGAAGCAGATCAGGATCATGGTTTGCAATATCAGAGTGTTTTTTGACTGCAACAGAAACTAAATTTAGACCCAGTTACATAAAAAATACTAATAGCCTTAACACTTTTAATCAGCATAAGAGGTTTAGAGATACACAAATTATTTAAAGTCTGTTGACTAGTTTTATACTGCTTTTGCAATATTGTGCATTAGTAAAGTCAGAGAGATTATGAAAGAAATACTAAAGCATAATAAAATTACATAAAACATGAAAAGCAGGCTATACAGAGTGACTCCAAACACTGATGCTAAGAGAAATTTTACCAGAGTATGTCAAAAACATAACTTCTCTATAGATTCTTGCAGCATGGAGGGTAATCTAACCAGGTAATGCAAATCAAGTACCTGGTAGGTTCAGAAAATAGGTTGGATTCTTTATAAATGCAGTATTAACTTGTGTGATCCTACAAAGGGCAAAGAATAAAACACTATCTTCACACTGTTGCAAACTGCTGATCCATGACTAGCACAACAGCAAAAGCAATCTGGCAGCCTTTCAAATGCCAAGTCTGGCATGGTGACGGGCAATATGCTCTGCCAGCTGTGCAACTCCTTCAGGAGCTGCAAAACGGCAGAAAAAGTAATTCCCTGATGATTTTTCAGAGCAGTTCATTACTATGTCTTGCAGAGCACCTGCCAATAATTTATGAAGTATTGATTACATCATGCTCAGAGGTTTTTGCTCCATGAAAGTTAAACAAGTTCTCTGAAAACAACCAAAGATAAAATAATATTGTTCTAAAAGAAATAATTACTTGGATACACTATACCTGTTGCCCCAGAGATGTGGTAGAATTACAAAATAATTGGCAATGTTATCACACCCAATCTCACACTTTTTTATATTTAATCCATACCACGAAAACATTTTCAGGTTCACATCATGAAGCATATGCAACAGGCGAGTTAGTTAGTAAATGTGGGTAACCTTTTTTTTTTGCTGACCATTTTTTCTTTATTTCACCAGTTCATTGCACTGGCATCAGAAAACATTCATTAGAAGACTGTTCCTGTCACTGTGTCCTAGGCTGACAGTCCTACTAGGTTTTAGGGATGATTAAGATCTAACTACATCACATTTTTTCCTTTTAAGGATCTTTCAAAATCCTCTTGTAAAATTCTACTACAAAATTTGAGTGTTACCGCTGATAAAGACGTATTACCTATGTGCTTCAGAATTATTTCTGAGAAATTTTGGTAGTAACAGCTGAGATGAGCACACTATAAAACTTATACAGATGGACTTAAAAGATTAAACACCCACATTTTGAAACAACTACTGTAAAATAAGGTATACTGGAAAATAAGGCATGATACCTGTGTGGTCAGTCACATTTTTGATCTTTCTACAAAAATATAAACAGCTGGAGAGGAAGCAGTTCTCTGGATTAGATTAACTGCAATGGTTTTACATGAAACTATAATCTTAAATCACAATAAAAGGTTGTCTTTCAACCTCTAGACTATTAATATTTTTTTTTCTTTGCTAGAACTCAGTGAACTAAACTGTCTCACTCCAAATTAGAGTTCTTGTTCTGATTTACAGAACTGCAAAGCAGTTGAGTAAATGACTGAGTATCACAACATGGTTCAGAACTGGTGAGACAACTAAACAAGTCTTCTTGCAGACAAGGCAACTAAGTTAAGGAATAACTTTAAGAAGGTATCAATGAAACCACCACTTGAGAAACTGATCGGTCCAAGAGTTGTTGCTTAAGAACTGCGTTGTTAAGAGTTCATTCTTCACACCTATATATTCCTACAAACTAATTAGCCACAAACAAAGGAAAAAATAATTTCTGTTACATCTAAAAATAGAAACCTTCAACATTTTGAAGATGGAATTTTTATTTACTTGCAAAATTCTGACATTGTTATTGACATTAAATGTTATGCTTTATTTTCTACATCTTAAATAGCAGCAAGGGCATAGTAGATACTACTACACAACATGATGAACTCTCTCCATTGGTTTCCCATGTAATTTTCCAGAGTCAGTTTTACAAAAACTGGTATCAGCCTTGGGCCAAGTTCAACAGAAAGCTTGTGGTTCAGGCTGCATTATTTTTTAACTGAAATGATCACCATTGCAAATTTCTTTAGAATCATTTGTCAAAAGTAGCTTTTAGAGAAGTTTTTATCACTTCCAAAAAGATGCACTGAAAATGAAAAATATTTAAGAAAAACCTGCACAACTGAAATAATGTAATTTCTTATTACCAAAACTGGTGACTGCCAGATTGCAGTTACAAACTACACTTTTTGGCAGATGTTTAGCTTGTTATCATTCAGCTGTTGAATCACAGCTCCAGCTTGCATCACCTAAGAGGATTAAGCAACAACAGGCAGGTTTTTACTGCTTAAAGCTCACACAGCCAACTTGCTTCTTCTAAACTTTAGAGTTTGTATGGATCCTTCTCTTCCAGGAAAACAGTTACAGGGCTTACTGGGAGTTTTACTAAATAATGCAGAAGTGAGGTTGTTTTCTTAGATTTTTTACTTTTTATCACAGTGGTAGTACATAACCTATCAAAGACAGTAAAATTTGAAGTTCATTGCATGAAAGAATCTTGTTTTCCCACACACTTGTAACTATATTCCTCTTCTACCACTGTGAGGAAGTGTTATTGAAAGGAATGATGAGTTCCCTTACCATGGAACTGCAACCACTCCTCGAAGTTCCTCTGCCAGAAAACACTAAGACATCATTTACAACACAGAATTAGGAATTTTATTAATGTAATTAATGTAGTTGACCTGAAACAACATGCTTTTTCATCCCTTGGATAATACTTGTCAAGCAGTGTGATGTACATTAATAGTTCACAACATATACTGCTTATCATGCCATTTTAGATCATCCAAACCATTCAATGAAATATTTGTCCTTCCAGTACCCTTCATGGAAATTAGTTTCTACAAAAGCTTGTGTTGTTATAATGGAAGCTTTCAACTTCACTAGAAATAAAAAAAAATACTCTTCAAAAGATGATTACTGCTCACTTCAACTTTGGCTAACCACCCTGGTCTGTACTTGCAGGAAACAAGCCATGCAACAAGACTCCCAAAATACATGGTGGTGATGCAGAATGGACATGATCTGGCAATGTGATCTTGCAACCCAGAGAGCCAATTGTATCCTGGACTGTATACAAAGCAGCGTGGGCAGCAGAGTGAGGGAGGGGATTCTGCCCTCTACTCCGCTCTGGTGAGACCCCACCTGAAACACTGCATCCAGCTCTGGGGTCCCCAGCACAGGAAGGACATGGACCTGGTGGACCAACTGCAAAGGAGGGCCACAAAGGTGATCAAGGGGCTGGAGCACCTCTCCCATGAAGGCAGACTAAAAGAGTCAGGGTGGTCTAGACTGGAAAAGAGAGACCTCTGGGGAAAACTGTGGTGGTCAGTGGGCTGGTGTAGTGGGGGCTGTGGTGGTCCCCTGGCAGGGAGGGGCTCTGAGTGCCCTCCCTGGGTTGGCAGGGCTGGGACCTCCCCCAAGGTGTTCTGTTTCATTATGTGAACGTACCTCAGTCTCTGCTCCCTTTCCATCTCACATGTCCCTGATCCAGAGAGTTCTCCCTTCCCCACTTTCCATTGGCCCTTATTCCCTTTCCCCTCCCTCACCATTTCCCCATTGGTTTCTTTACCCCGGCTCCACCCATGTACCGCCCCTGTGCCCTCCATCCATTGGTCTCTGGTGCTCTTCCCACCTCCATATGTAAGTCATGTACCTGGATTGTACTTGGTCTTTGCCTCTGAGCTCCCCTTCCTGAAGTTATGAATAAATAACTTCGTGGAAATTCTCAGGCAAGGATCCTACCTGTATCTTTACCATCAAAATGTTGTAGCTAGCCGGGCCATGGCAGGCTGCAACAGAAACCTCAGAGCACCTTCCAGTACTTAAAGGGGTCCTACAGGAGAGCTGGAGAGAGACTTTTTACAAGGGCATGAAGTGAAAGGGTAAGGGGTGTCCTGGGTTGCAGTGT
>VZRO01006625.1:16648-44156 GCA_013397915.1 Daphoenositta chrysoptera
TTACCAACCTCTCTAATTGGCCCAGGCTTGGCCAGCAGCCATCAAGGATTGCGTCTGACGGACATGGTGGAAGCTTCTAGTAGCTTTTTACAGAAGCCACCTCTGTGGCCCCTCCACTACCAAAAACAAGGGCATGCAAAGCCAGCACAGGCACAGAACAGAAATTAGGGGTTGCAGGACACAGTAGGAGTTAGGGGTACAGGGTAGAATAGCCAGGGTCCGGATTAGGGTCCAGGGTCCAGGTCCAAGGTCTGTGGTCCAGACCCAGGGTCAGGTGTCAAGGGTCAGGGATCAGGAGTCAAGGGTCAAAGGTCAGGGGTCAAAGATCAGAGGTCAGAGGTAATGTGTCAAAAAGTCAGAGATCGTGGGGTCAGGGTTCAGGAACTCAAAGGTCAAAGGTCATGCTGTCAAAGGTCAAAGCAAATGAGGTCAAAGGTCTAGTGTCCTGGGGTCAAAGGTCAATGATCACTGGGGCCAGAGTTCAAAGGTCAAGGATCACAGAGTGGAAGGTCAAAGGTCACAGGGGTCAAAGGGCAGGAGGTAACAGGGTTGCCAGGATTGAGAGATGTCACGGGTGCAGATTTATTGTAGCATCAGTCTCATANAATACATTTGTACCAATCATCATTGTACATGGTTTACCGCATTGTGTACTTTTCTGACCAATCATCACATTGTCATTAAGGTCTATGGCACAGACTTACATCTTAACTTTCTAACGGACTTTATTATAAGGCCTATTGTTAAACTTAAAATTACTTATTCTATTACTTATCTTAATTCTTGTTTACATAACATATGTTTCTACTTACTAGAAATATATTTCTACTTTTATAAATCAGATTTCACTTAAAACTACAAAACTGCATTTTTGTTTTAGCTGTAAAAGCTTATTGTTTTAGTTTAGGCAGCCTCCTCCAAGGTCGTAAATCGAAACATGTATCCATCTCTATCTTTTTAAGCACTGTGCTGTCATTGTTTTCTTTCAGCAGTTTCAAATTTTCTGTGCTGTGTTTGTTCTCTGTCAGCACCTTCAAATTTTCTGTGGTGCTTCCCACAAGGAGGTCAAAGCTTAAGGGTCATGGAAGGTCAAAAAGTCAAAGGTCACAGGGAGTTGTCAAAGTTCAAAGGTCATGGGGTCAAAATTCTAAAGTCTTTACGTCAAAGGCCACACGGTTCAATGGTCAAAGGTCACGGAGTCAAAAGTCAGTGGCCATGTGGTCAAAGATCAACGGTCATGGGTCAAAGATCAAGGGTACTGGGGACAAAGGTCAAAGGTCATAGAGTCAAAGGGCAAAGCTCAGGATGTCAGGTGGTCAAAAGTCACAGGGGGTCAGAGGTCAAAGGTTGCAGGGTTTAAGGTCAAAGTTAATGAGGTCAAAGCTCAAGATGTGAAATGTCAAGAAGCCAGAGGTCAAAAGGTCAGAGGTCAAGTTCTTGCACCAAAGGTCATGGGCTCAGGAGGTCAAATGTCATGGTTTCAACAGAAATTCTTCCTTTCAGGAAAGCAAATGAAATATTGAAATCAGAGAATGAAGTGTAACAAACACTCTGGAAAGGAGATATGAGCAAATCAAGTGCAATTGGGAAAAAAAAGGAAATTTGGAAATGGAGTGAATATAATGAAATAGATTGTGATGACATCAGGTGCAGAGAGAAGGACTGAAACTTGCCAAAATTATACTGATTGAAATCTCAAAATCAGGAAACGAAGGGAAATTAAGAGACTGGAGAAGAAATGCAATGCAATTAAAAAAAAAATTCTGAAACTAAGTGAAAGCATCAAATTGGAGTGTGGTGACATGAAGTGCAGGAAATGGCTGGAACCTCTCTGAACTGATACTAATTGGAATTGCAAGATTTCGTTTCCTTTCTTGAAATGAATTAGGCTTCATATGATTTCAAATAAATAAATGGCCATCCTTGTGTGGCTAAGCTGCATAGCAATCCTCTGCTGCTGGAGAACATTCCTCCACTGTTTTAATCGTTATTAGTTTGCATTGTATGTTAAATAGGGGAATATTTTAATTTAATAGCTGTACATGATAAAGCTGAGTGAATAATTCATAGTGAATTATTTATTCAATAAATTTAGCCTCTTTTACTCTTCATATTTTCAGGAACAATTTTATTATTTTCTCAAAGGAGTTGTTATTATTCAGATGTAGTTTCTAATCAGTTTATATAAATGTCTCTTGCTCTGCAGATCCCCTGGGTAGGCTATTTTTTACTAAATCAGTAAGCCACAGTGGGTGCGGAACACAAGGGATGCAGGAAAGATCCCTTCAGGATCCAGGACCGGTTTGAGAAAGCCACTGACAAATGACATCTGCCTCATAGAGTGTCTGAGGACCCCAAAATATGAGTTGTTGTTATATTATTGTTGTTGTTGTTAATGTTGTTGTTGTTACTATTATTATTATTATTATTATTATTATTATTATTATTATTATTATTAGGTTTGTGGTTGTTTTAATAGTTCACAGCTAAAGGAAAGTAGATGAGGAGAGCCAATACACAGAAGGTAATAATCCCCACCTTTCACATATCTGCATCAAGCTGCCCTTTGTGCACCTCTCCTGGCTCTGCACTTTTGAGCTGAGCAGGTTATAGCTCTGCTTTTTCCCTCAGCTGGCTTCCTTTGAGCCAATTTGCAGCAATGCTGAGATAATTTTATTGCAGCCATTTGTGTCTCAGATCTGCACCTCATGCCAGGTGTCTGCTGTGGGTATTTACACGTGTACCTGAGATCCAAGGAAAGCAGAGCTAATCAGTGAGTCTTGATAATTAATAAGCTTTGCAATCTCACAACATTTTGCATTGCTTCCCTTCTCTTCCCCCAGGTTTCCCAAGGATTGCTCCTACTCCTCCTGCTGAGTTGTGCTCCACCTTAAGGACTCTGGCTTAGAGCAGCACCTCTGTTCCTCACAAACCTGCCAGACAGCTCTGCACCTCTCCTCTTTCCAGTTACTGGGTGGTCATCAGCATAATGCTGTTTGCTATCATCAAGGGGGATCTACTGTTTACTGAAGATCATGTGGAAAAGCAAATAATTTGGGTAAGCTCTGCTGGCTGTAGACTACAGCTTTATTTAGTAAAATTTGTTTCATACAAATGGTATCCCAATGTACTTATCAAAGTTAAATAATACATAATAGCAGAGGGAGAGAGAAATTAGGAGGCACAGGCGTGGGAGCAGAGATGTTTTCAGATGAGATTTGGAAATAGATGGAGAAGCAGTGAGGCAAGAAAGAAACAACAGGAAAAAAGGACTGTTCCAGATGGTAGGAGATACAAGGGGAAAAAGCTTTTGCAACAGTTGTAGTTTGAGCATAATTAGGCACAGAGAGATGTCCGGTGTCATTTGGAGAGAAAAACAGGAAGAGGAGGGAAGAGGAATTGAAGGAGATGGACTGGGAAAAGGTCACAGAAGACAAATAAAGAAATGAATGAGGGGCTGTGGCAGCTTCCTCTGTAAATGTTGTGATGACAATTTGAAAAGTCAATGCACCTGCAAAAAGACTGGTATGTTCAGGAAGGCTGGAGGCAGAAAGGAATCTTTTTTATCCAATAAGTTATGAGAAGGCGTCAAGGTGTTGCCACAAGTACAGTGGATTATGGTAGTCAAAGTACTACCCCCTGTGACTGGAAGTTGTCTCTGTTTGCTGGGCAGAAAAAATATGAAGTCAAGGTACTCATCTCTAACACTAATATAGAAAAAGAGAGGAATACTGCAGGAGGAAACTCTGGTGACCAGGATACTTGACAAATTCCCTCTGAATGTGACAATCTAGCCAAATTTTTATTCAATCAAGAGTCCATCCAACAAATCCGTATCTCTCCAATTTAGACAGAAGGACCAGATTAAAGGGGTACCATATAAAAGGCCATAGAGCAGTGCAGATGGATGACATCTGTTGACCTTCTCTTGCCCACTAATTGAGCTACTCCATCATTGAAGGCCATTAGGCTCGTCAGACAAGGCCTGCCCTTGGAGAAACCATGCTGATTGTCCTGAACACGTGCTCTCTATGTGCCTTAGCAGAACTTCTAGGTGGATGTGTTCCGTGATCTTCCCAGGCACAGAGATGAGGCTGACAGGTTAGTGGTTCCCAGGAAATGGAAAGGAATGTGAATGTTGGTCTGGCAGAAGATGTCACAAATCCAACAGGATAAAGCACATGCTGGGAAGAGAACTAAAACTGTGAAGCCACTTCATGTGTAGCCCCAGCCTCCGTAGGGAATTTGGGCAGTCTGTTCACATTGCCCTTAAAGCTTTCAAAGCCCAACATAGAGAAGGAAGTCACAGCCCTGGCAGTGAGGGCATTGATCCAGCAGCCCCTCCAGGAGCCCATAGAGAGAGGAGTTACACAGGAGCTGCAGGCTCTGGTCCCAAATACAGGGCATAGAAGTGTCTTTCTGAAATTTGTTTCAACCTTTTGCTATTTGTAGCCTTTGTGCCTGAAAATCAGAGGTCAACCAAAAGGGCACAGAAATGAAAGCGTGAAGGAAGGAGAGATACTGGTTTTGCCAGTACAGAAATGAGACAGCCCTCTGTCGAGGTTTGAAAAACAAACCAGTGAGAGACTCCAAGTCAGAAATACAATTTAATAGGAAGAGAGAAAAAAAGAAAGTAAAAAATAAATGCAATAGTACAAAAAGAACCACTGACAAAGTCAGAATATGACCTGACACCGTGTTGGTCAGGGTGTTGGTAGCAGTCCGAATGAAGTGGTCCTGTTGAAAGCAGTGATCCTATAGAGGGGTCTGGTCTCGGAAGGTCCAGCGGTGGCTGTGTAGCTCTCGTCCTCTGGGAATCTAGTGGAGAAGGCTGCTTGTGGTATTCAAAATCTCACTTTATAACCAGGATGGAATGCTTGGTTCCTCCCTCTGGGCAGAGCATCTCACAATAGGATGATGTAATTTTGTCAGTCATGCGGTGAGGTCTTGATGGGCCCATTTAACCAAAGACAGTCCAGAGGGAGGAGGCAAGCAACACCACCCACCTGGTTTCAACAGCTCATGTAGATGTAATGGAATACATTGCAACCCAGGACACTTCCCCTTTTAGGAAATGTCTGATATCAAAGTACAAAGTGAAGAAGCTATGTAGACCTCCATATTTATTTGTTTTTCAGTGCAGTAAGAAACAACCTTGTATTAAAAGATTATCAGGACTTCCGTTTTTTTTTTTTCCACAAAGAGAGGGACTTCTAGCAATATTAGGATTTAGAACAAATTTTCATAACAGTTTAGGTACCCCAGATCTGCCTCACTATTTCTTACAATAACAAACCAGTCTGCAGCATTGTTGGGTAATATGCAAGAATTTTCAAGAAGAGTAATTTTTTTCTACTGTTTTCCTGTTTTGGAATGGCTGTGTTTCTTGGATTTGAACAAATAAATGGCATCTGTTCGTGCAAATAGTTTATGTGCTGACAGGCCAATTTCTGTAATTATCAGGGCAGCCCACTTTGCTAGAAGGTATTAATATTTTATTTAAAACCATTTACTAAAGCATTTGCATTGTGTTAACAATATATCACTTCAATGAAAACTCTGATTGCTCATTCCACAGTGCTGATAAATAAGAGAAAAAAATGTTGTGCAGTTGAACTTTTATACCACCAGACATTAAATGATTATTGGTTTACTTTTTTCTAAGCCATAGCAGACATCATTTCCCTATACATTCTCTTAAATGAAGAGTCTTTCACCTGCTCAGGATAATCCTGGTTTAGGGTCAGTGTTATAAAATGGTTCGCCATGGCCTCAGGGTTGCACTTCCCTGTTTGTGTTAGTGAAGAACTGAAGAGAGCAGGAAGGGACAGAGTTCATCCTGAGTGGGAGGCAGATGAACCAGGCATGACAAATGAGCCATGGAGTGAAGAAAACATTGGATAAGGCACAGATATCCCATTCCCAGAGTGCTTCGAAGCCTCTTTAGCATGGACACACAGCACAAGGTAACAAAGCAGAGAAATTTAATAAGATTACAAAATATTAGTATTTTTATATACACTTTTTGTAAGAGTAGCTTAAACAGAGCATTACTGAGCTGTGTGGCACTTTTAGGGATGGATACTTGTTCACAGTGACTGCTAACCTGGTCAGTAAGGACAAGCATAGTATCCTGATGGCACTACTTGGTCAAACCTCAGAGCAGAACAAAGGCACAGGCAGACCCTGTGGATGACTGAAACTGAGAAGAAATGGGACATGGATCCTTCCCTGCCCCGACAGGTAATTAGTGCCTGGTCTTCTCAAGTTAATTTTTTTTAACCTTCTTGTCTCCAGCTAATCCCAATTTCTCCTGCCTTAGCAAGACTTTTCAAAGCAAGATTGAGCTGCAGCTGTCTGGCTGACTCTCAGCTTTTCCTTGTCCTTCCAACATTAAGAAGAGAATCAAGAGCCTTCTCATTTAACTCTATTCGTATGTTTTGCAACTGCTCTATTTCGCCTCAGTCAAAATGCTCTTTAAAAATACAAGCACTGCTTCCTTTCCACTTAGCGGCAGGAGGCAGCAGGAACTTGGCCCTGGGCACAATTACACTCCATAGCTGAAGATGGGAGTCAGTGGCAGCCTCATTCCTCCCAACTTTCATGAGGAAAAATTCATTTAGCAGCTCAGCATGGAGGATTCTGCACAGCCTCCTCCTTCCCTGAGAAGAAAGCATTTGAAATGGCACCAAGAAGAATATGCACATGCATTTTGGCTGTTCCCTCTTCCAGTTGTGTGGGAGCCCTGGAAGCAGAGAATATTTCCCTGCCTGTTTTGAAGGGTTCTACCCCCCTGGACAACACTGTATTTGACCTTTATCCATGAAGAAAACTGCCAACTCTTAGGGAAGAACTAGAATCTACTCTAGTGAGAACTAAATAATAGAGTATTATGTAAGGTTATCACAGGGTGAAAAATATAAAGGTGTTGGGTTTATTAATGTAGTAAATAGATAAAAAGCAAAAACTCCAAGATGGAGGATTGTTGTTGTTTCTAGACCTTCTTCTTCTTCTTCTAGTATGCCATATTCTGCAGTAGAAGGAGTCTAAAAGTTATTGAATGAAAAATTCTACAGTTCCTATATACGTGACTAAAGCATTTGTCTAACACTGGTAGAAAAGTGAAAATATCTTTCGTTTTAAGCTTTAATTGGATGATTTACATTAAAGAAGGCCGTATTATCTTGATAAGGAGATATTCTGCTGCACTTCTCTGTTGTGTGCTGTGTCTGGGTCACGCTAGTGACCTTCTCTGATAAGACTTAATAAACTATCTTAAAGCAGAGAGTGCTGAAAGTTTCTTTAAAATCACTCCCCCATCAGGGGAAAACCTGGCTTAGAGACACAGCTAAGTCAGGGACTGGGGTCCACACAGTTGCTAATGAGTTTCCCCATGTCCTCTTCAAACACATTTTCTCCCATCTGTGTGTACTCCCACTGCACCCAGGTATCTAGCACAGATCAAAAACCCATTATGTTCCAGCTATTTGACTGAGTTAATCATAGTGTCATAGAATGGTTGGGATTGGAAGGGACCCGAAAGCTCATCTAATTACAACCCCCCTCACAACCATTCAGGAAAAATGTTTCTCTTAGTGGATAAGCACAATATTTTAAAGAAATATTTATGTCAAGACTCCCATATTATGTTAAGCTTCTTGTCCTATATAACCTGTCTCTCATTAAAAGTATCTGCAGGACCTAATGACTCTGAACTCGTTGATATGTTTGCTAGATATCTCAAAATTGTACTGCCTAGATTTTAGGAAACCAGATACTAGCACATGATAACCCAGAGTACGAAGTGCACTTTGGTAATCTGAAATTTAAATGCATATTGACTGGTTTTCAGCCTTTTCAACAGGCTACAATTTTGACATATTTTTCCACCACCATGCCACTATGAAACAAACCCCCAGGAGTCACAGTCACATGAAAAGGCTGTGTTTCAGTGCAAACTATTTAAACACATATTGCTGAATAGTGGTTCACTATTAAATTGCTGGAGCAGATATATCATGTCAGGTAAAGTAACTCAAGCTCCTCTTCTGTCTCTTGCAGATCAAAGAGATGGTTCAAATCATGCTGTATTTAGTGTACCTGGAATATGGGGGTTGCTATCTCTAGGATGCACTACAAGTGACCCTTCCAGTCTGAACTGATGCAGGATGACTGTCTCAAGTGAGCAGGTGCACTTTTTTCTACAAAGGTGAAGAACCCTAGCTGGAAAGTTTTGAGCAGCACTCTCTGGAAAGAGAAAACAATGAGGGATGGGAAAAGAAATTGGGCTTTGCTTTTGCTTGGGACTGCAATAAAGATATCAGACACTGGGAGCATTGTCTTCTGGCCTTAAGCCTGCTGTAGGGAACTGGAGATATGCATGTTCAGAGTAAGTGAGCTGCCAGTACAGTTTTATCTGGGCCTTGGAAGTCACAGAGATCATCAGTAAAATTAAATCTCTAGCTGGACCAGCAGCCATGCACCAGAGACAGTCTCCAGGAGTCTGGTGAAATTACACAGGTGAGGTTTCTGTTGACAGGATTATGGTGATGATGAGCCAAGTCTTGTGAGGGAAAACAGTCTTACCATGTGCTGGTATACTAATGCTGGCTAGGACTTCTAGGACTGCTGGTAACCAGGATGACAAGCTCTTTCCATATTTACTCACACTGCACATTTGTCTATAATCTGTTCTGTAAAGAAAGCTTTATGGTTCTCTGCCAGCAGGGAGTAGACTAAGAGGAGACTAAACAACAGCCTAGGTCCCTTCTTTGGGAGGTGGATTTTTGCTTGTTTGTTTTTGGGGAGTGTTTTTGTTTGTTTTTTTGTTTAGTGCAACTTAGCTAGATGGTTATGCTAGAAACTCATCTGGGGGAAAGAGGACATATCCTATTTTCTGACTGAAATTGTTAATCTGATGGGAACTTCTAAAAGATAATGATGTAATGGACAAAACAAATGTACTGAATCTTTTTAGGCCATGAACATCAATCATGTGGGCTCTGAGCATTTGTACTGACAAGTAAGATATCCACCATCAGTCGTGAGGGGCTGTGCAAGGGAACAGCATTGTAATGGACTGACCCTTGGTCCACACTCAGATTTGTACTGAGGGATAGGCATCAGGTGGGGCAGCAATGCTGTTGTCAACTTTTCATCATGAACTCTCCTCTGTCTCTGGAGGCTGCCATGAAATGGTTTTGTTTCCTGCTTTCAGGGAACAAATAGTACACAAATTGTTTCTCTTTGTTATCTAAGGAAATGTGTAAGTACTTAAAGTACTTTAATGGCACTCTATTCAATGCACAGTGACAGCAACAGAGACTGGGGAATGCTGTTTAGTGGACTAGAAAACAGTGGGTGCAAGACCAGTCTGTGGACAGACTACTCACATTTGCATAATAGACTGTGAAGCCAAAAGCACTTCCCAGCTCTACGGAGCACGAGGTAACATGGGAAGCTGCATAAGCAATGGTTCTGGGCAGTCTCTCTTGCAGGCTTCCATATTTAGGCAGTTTGGAGCCTCTCTGAAGCAGACACAAGAAATCAGTCAGTGACCTGCATGATGTAGCTTTAAATGGCTAGTCTTACATTGATCAGGCCAAAGGAGAATTCTTCTCGTGAGTGATGATCTGAGGTACCAAGAGAAGGCTGTGAAGGAACACCGATGAACACGGTCCTGCTCACACCCTTCCCAACAATTCTATTCCCTGTCCATCTCACTGTTTCTGACAAGGTCTGTCTAGTCATGGTCCTGGACTGCCCAGCAGTGCATATACAGACAGGAAAACCACAGTGTAAGATGTCTAGCTGTTGCACATGCTCTGTCCATATGCATAAAGAAAGCTGAATGCAAATGCCTTCTTAAGCACAGATGTTTGCATGGAGCACCTTATGTAAAAGAATCCTACATATATTTCAACGTTGTGAGGATGTAGATAGCTGGATAGAGAACAGTATGATTAAAAAAAAAGAAAACTTTTTGTTCCGGAATTGCCGGGATTGAGAGATGTCACGGGTGCAGGTTTATTGTAGCATCAGTCTCATATTTATTGAAGGGTAAACAGGAAAGATGCAAGAACAGCATTTCTAATGTCCAAAATAGTTACAGTACAGTATTAATAGCAGCATCAGTAAGAGCAGTGTCAGCTGCAACAGGCAGTAGTGTAACCCAAGTTGAGGTAGAAGCGTAAAAGTACTTCTGTCTAACCCTAAACATTTTGTTATATATCCTTATCTATTGTTCCAGGCCAATAAGCAAATGCCACAAAGCATGCTGATACATTTGTACCAATCATCATTGTACATGGTTTACCGCATTGTGTACTTTTCTGACCAATCATAACATTGTCGTTATGGACTTATTATCTTAACCTTCTAACGGACTTAATTATAAGGCCTACTATTAAACTTAAAATTACTTATTCTATTACTTATCTTAATTCTTGTTTACATAAAATGTGTTTCTACTTACTAGAAATATATTTCTACTTTTATAAATCAGATTTCACTTAAAACTACAAAACTGCATTTTTGTTTTAGCTGTAAAAGCTTATTGTTTTAGTTTAGGCAGCCTCCTCCAAGGTCGTAAATCGAAACATGTATCTATCTCTATCTTTTCAAGCACTGTGCTGTCTTTGTTTTCTTTCAGCACTTTCAAATTTTCTCTGCTGTGTTTGTTCTCAGTCAGCACCTTTAAATTTTCTGTGGTGTGTTTGTTCTCAGTCAGCATCTCTAAATTTTCTGTGGTGCTTCCCACATTTTTGTGCCATAGAATGGCTAAAACAGTATTAAATGCCTACACTTAAAGGAAAGATCACACCTTACAAAAC
The DNA here is from genome assembly GCA_013397915.1 of Daphoenositta chrysoptera. Lineage (NCBI taxonomy): Eukaryota > Metazoa > Chordata > Aves > Passeriformes > Daphoenositta > Daphoenositta chrysoptera. The sequence goes on from VZRO01006625.1 coordinate 27,481, forward strand.
AGTTTACAGTAATACTCACTGGGATCTTTGTAGTCTCCACCGAGTATAGTGCAAAAGTTGTACACATACAGCAAAGAATGTATAAAAGGAAGATATCTAAGGGACCCAAATTTTATGGTGAAATTTCTAGTTCTTTCATGCCTGAATTTAACAAACTAAAGTTTAGCTCTTTGAGTATGAACATCCTCATGTAGGATCACTATGCTACCTAGAATGGTGAAGACTGGATCTCATGTATCAAATGCTTGCAAAACAGCTGTGATGAATTTAACTTCCTTTTTCTCAAAGAAATTCTAAAACCTATTATGGCTGACGTAGTTTTAGTATGAGGTCACACAAAGCTACAAAATTAATTTTATCTTTTTGAAATGAGCAGAATAGCTGTATCAGCAGGGCTGGACACGGAGTCTGCTGTTAATGGACAAATCTGTTTGAGTCTTCCATCAATGTGGGCTATTTGTATTAGTATAGAAGTACCTTTTGAGATAAAAAAAATCTGTCTTTCAGTCTCTTAGGATAAATATTCATACATGCGTTCTAACCATATGCACAGGCAGTCTAGCTCTCCACTTCCCATACATGTTGAGTCTATGTTTAATAACTATAGAAGTTCTCCCTGGATATACTCTTCAAACAATCTCTTACTTCCATTCACCTCAAAGTTGTTGGGGTTTTGTTTTTGGCAAATATCCATTACCAGCATGACCATCTGCCTTTAGCCATTTGTTGCCTGCCACTCTATCTAGGCAGCAGAATGGATTGCTCGAGCAAGTCCTTCTTCCCCTTCTCTTCTAGAGAACTCAGAAAAATTCTCATTCAAAGGCCCCTTTGAGTTGTGCAGACAGGCAATTGAGGCTCTGTATTCCAGTCTTTCATGAACACAGACTGATGCTAAAGCAAATGACTTCTCCTATGCCTCTTAAAAGGAAGGCAATCTTCCCCATCCAACCTTATGTCTAGGCATATTTGATTTGCCTTCTGATTGCACTAAACCCATCTTTAAACAGAGTATAATGAGCACAGTGTGGCTCTGCTGTCTTGTAATGCACAATTAGTTTGCTAACAACTTGTTTGAGTAGGCATGTGTGTTGCTTCATGCCTTTAAGATTATGCCTGAGCAGGAATGAAAAATAAATCACAATTCTCCTCCTGTTACTCCTACTCCAGCCTTTCTCTGGAGTATTCTCTCTCTCTTATGTCTGTCTTAATTAAATCATACCAGTCCTAATTTGGGAATTCAGATTTTAAGCAGGAAGAGAGGAAGGAATCACAGAAACAATATCTTAATTTCAGACAGAGACAAATGTGTCTTTTTCCATGAGGGAGCAGGATGGAAGGAAAGCAAAGGAAAAAAGAAAAAAAAAAAAACAGTGGAAGAAAACCTCTAGATGAAAATTGTACACTGTATCTGAAGTGGTGATTCTATAAAAGAGTACTGGGAAATTCAGCTGGAGAGAATTCTACAGCTGAGACAGCACTCTGTTACCACCTCTAATGGCCCTCTAGCTCTTCTAGCTCAAGGTATACCACAGAACAGCATTGCACATTTCCATTCAAGTACACACCAAACATTTTTTTAGCACTCAGAAACTACAGGAGAAAACAGCATGCATTTAAACCCTATAGCTTCTCCCTTGCCCATCCATTCTAAGATTCAACATTACCTGTGGCTGTTGTCTTCCAAATGATTTCTCCATGTAAATAGTTGAATGCTTGTATTTAGGATAAACACAGAGTTCAGGGTTTCAGACTCTGGAGATTCTTTTGTGTAAGCATGGATTTAAAAGATGATGACTAGAACAGGTTGGATCTAAACAGCAGTTCTCCACCAAGCAGACTTCTGTTCCAGCCTGGGAGAGGGGGGAAAGCAGGGAAAACCCTCAGTGTGATAAATATGAATTTGTCCTAGGCCTTGAAATGGTTTTGAATATATCCACTCTGTGACTGAGTGCATAAGGAAGTATATTTAAGATGTGCAGTGACTGCTGTTTATTACTGTAAACTACTCATTTCTTCCTTTCTCTGGCTGCTTCTTTCTCTTGACACAAATTATTCACATGTGGAATTTGGATCTGAGAAATACAGATAGGGGATTATAGTTTGGTTCCCCAGAATTATTCTTCCTTTAGATTCACTCTGCATTTTTCCACCTCATCTGTCATCACAGAATTATCTGCTCTGAGCCAGGATATTCCATGCTGACAAGCCTGGGTGAATGTCTGGAGATGGAGCTTCAGTCCAGCATATTAAAAAGTGAGATGAAATTCAGGAACAATTGTAAAAGTCTATTTTCTTGCAGGTTACCTGTTCAGAAGAAACTGGACTGGTGGAGGTGGGAAATGAGGCCGTGTGTCATCTAATTCCAGTGATCTGGTAGTCCATTTCCGACAGCAGTCTTGTTCTGGTGTGTAGACAAATTATCCAGATACCCACTATGATGTACTGGGCAGGTGATGTCTGCTTTTCCCCAGGTCAAAGAAGAAGAAACACAGGAAAGTCTACCTGGTCCAAAAAGCAAATAGAACATTGTCAGAAGGACCAAAAGTAGGTTCAATAGGAGTGGGTAATGTCTTGTCACAGGGGTGACAAAGTGTACAATGTGAGTCTTCTCTGAAATGCTGTGGTGCAGTCGTGCCAGCACAGGCAGAAGGGCTCCATGCCCACGGCAGTTGGAGCCAGCCCTTGGTGGCATCAAACCTAGCACTGCCTGGCTTTACTCCAGGAATACTTCTTTGCAGTGAATGCCATTGGAGACTGGATGTCATTTAAGAAACGAGACAGGTAAGGTAGAAATAGTACCTTCTGCAGAACAACAGACCCTGGATTTCTCTGTTTAGATTTCTTCTATTTAAGAGGCTGGTTTTCGTGTTTACCTCAAACTGAGTTCACGCCATGAAGAGGCAGTGGAATAAAAGTGAATTTCAGCAACGTCCATGCTAATTCACATAAGCTCAGCCTATGATTAAAGCACACTGCCAAGGATTCAGTGGTAGATCCTCTGTACGCCATTGCATAGCCAGGAGTACCTGGGTCACAGCAGACCTCCAGTGCTGGCAAATCTCTTCTTTGGAGATGTGGTTCAATTAAGCTTCTTTTAGCTGCTGGAGTTTTGTGAAGGGGCTATGATGAAAACTGCTCCAGAGTGTTCAGCTGGCTTTTTTTATACTTCGATTTGCAGTTTAGCAGACTCATCAGATTCCCAGGTAGCAGCAGTTTCTTGTGCTGTTGGTAAAGAACAAGTGACCTTTCCTCTCCACTGCAGACCTTGCTGCAGTTTCTGGTACCCTTATCATATGCTGGTAACAGATCAGCATAACACCCTCTGCATGGGACTGTCGCGCTGACCACTCGGCCGCCCCGAGGCCTTGGCAGGCGACTTGTGTCAGTGTCCTGATCGGGAAGCTGCTCCATGCAAAGTTTAGGTGGAGCAGGTCCCTTCAGGAGCTCACTGCCCTCAGCTCTCAGTTCTTTAGGGTCTAGGCTGCAGTCAAAGAGGTTTCTATGGCAACAGGCGGAGATAAAGGAGAGAGAAGGACCTCTTCTTGACACAGTATCCAGTTTATTGACTGAAGGGGGCGACAAGAGGAGAGGCCAGGAGAAAGGATTGACAAAGGGTTTTATACTAGGGAAATTCGGGGGTGGATCTAGGGAATAAACCAATAGGGAAATGATAAGGGATGTCAGGTAACCAATAATATACAGTAAGGGGAGGAACTTAAATACATTAACCAATGGTAGGGGTAATAGAGGTGAATTTTCCAGAACATATTAACATATTCAATACCATTAATAAATAATCATGAACACTTTAACCAAGAAAACAGGGAAACAGGGTGGAGATGTCCAGGAGATTGACAGTTGAGGGGCAGAGCCTTCACACATCAGAAATGCCCTTAAGACCACTGTTGTGGGTGGGGAAACCTACCCACTTAATGTCACCAGGTCTACCAACAGTCTTATGCACCGCAACATGGGACCTCTGAGGTCACTTCCAAACTCAAATTGTCTCCTAATTAAATAAAGGTACTCAGAAGTGACATGTTACAACAACAGAGGTCAGAACTTCAAATGTAAATGAAAGCCCAAATACCCCTACAGTTTCCTGAGAATTTTGCAGTCTTTCCTATTGGAAGGTTGTGTCGCAGCTAACCATGGCCCGGCTGGCTACGACATTTTGATGACTAAGAGACAGGAAGGATCCTTGCATAAGGATTCCATGGATCTGTTTAAGTCACACCTCCATAAAGCGTAGTTCAGAGGCGAAGACAAACTACAAGAAATATACGTGTCTTATATATGGGGGTGGGAAGAGCACCAGAGACCAATGGGAAGAGGGCACAGGGGCGGTACATGGGTGGAGCTGGGGTACAGAAGCAATGAGAAAACAGTGAGGGAGGGAAAAGAGAGTATGGGCCAATGGGAAGTGGGAATGGGAGAATTCTCTGGATTAGGGACATGTGAGGTAGAAAGGGGGCAGGGACTGAGGTACATTCACATAATGAAACAGAACACCTTGGGAACGGTCCCAGCCCTGCCAGCCCGGGAGGTAACCACCACAGCCTCCCCAAGACCAGTTCACTGACTACCACAGAAGGTTGCTATGTGTCAAGCAAGGTATTAATTTATATAATATTAATATTCTCAGCAAAGTTCTCAATAAAAGCTGTTTATACACCAAATAATCCAAAAGGGAAAAAGGGAGAAGAGGAGCAAGGAGAGAAAGGGAAGGAAGGCATGAATTGGAAGACAGTATCTATGTTTTCCTCCTCCTTTCTCCTCTTTGTAAATTTTCAGCAATTCATTTGCAAACTCCTCCAATTTTTCCTATACCAAGGCAACAGTTTTCTTCATACTCAAATGAGGATGTATTTGAAAGAGAAGGCTTTCCCTCCCTCTGACTGAGCAGTTGTCAGGAACTGCCTTCTTAAAATACCATAAAGGACTTGAATTAAGCAAATTAGTTTGTGTAAAGTCCCTCAGGTGTACAGGGTCAGAAGAAGAGGAGAACTCAAAACTGAAATGGTAGAAGATATTAGAGAACAGTAGATCAGAAACGGGTCCAGGATGTGGTGCTATAGAGCATGACAAAGAATATTACAGATGTGGTCTGTGTGGATCTGGTGTCCCAAACTGTATCTTCTGTTCAGGACCAGCTGGAAGTCATCATTTCACTGTGTGGACTGTACTTTACCAGTTCCTGACTATGCCCATAGTGACGATTCTAAGCTGGCTTTTAAGAACAAATCTAAATGAGTTGTCATAGACCTTAAGTTCCCATCCTCTAAGCACTGAAGCACTACGCCCTTGACCAATTATTCTGACCTCTGAAATACTCAGAAATCCATTTTCTCACCTCAAAGTCAGAAAAAAACCCCCAAACAAATAGAACATCTTTCTGAAATGTATCAAATCTGACTTGAAAGAGCCCAAGCAAAGAAAATCCAACTTCTATGCCCAGTAAGCTACTTTATTGTTTAGCTGACCTCTTTGCTAGAAAATGGCAAGGTTACTTTCAACCTCCAAAGCTAATCTGTTTCAGAGGGTACTTTCTATTTAGCTCCATCACGAGAACTTCTTTACATGCATGAATGCCCTTATGCAATGATCCTAGGAACATGTCATTGACTAATCCACAGGGACTCGCTGTCATCCTGTGGCATGTGAAGGAAAGAGCAGAGTAACTGAGTAAACCATTATCCTTCCCCTGGTAGGATATTGCTTCAGTTTTGTGCAACAAGGTATGCAGGGATTTCCCAAGTGGACAGCTACTTCTAGATCTTTGCCTTCTCTAGTAAAACAGTTGCTTGCCTCCTTAAGATTCACACTGTTTAAGTTTTTTTTCCTGACACTGGATCATTTCTGTGCCTTTTGATATTCACAGCACACTTTCATGAGAAGTGTGAACAAATGCAATGTTATTCCATTGTGAAATAACCTTGGAAATAGTGGAAGGATGGTCTATGACACTAAAATACTGTCCCTTTACTCCTGCACCTAAAGCTACATCAGTAATGAGGTCCTGGGACTCAGATCCTCTTGATAGTAAAGCTGTCAGCCTGGGGTGTCTCTCAAAAAGAATGTACAATATGTTAACTTTCTGGGCCTGTCAGCCCATCTGCTTGAAGCATGCAAGCACTAGGAAAGACATGGCAATTTCTACCAGTTTAATTTCTGACAGGTACCTTCTGTAAGAGAACTGGACTCCCAGTGTGTTTTCTGACTTCTGTTTTGGGTGCTATTACATGTTCTGTGTTTCACCGCGACCTGCCTGAGTCCACACTTTGCAGCTTTTAAAGCTTGTTATCCTGCTCATGCTTTTAATTTTGCCATGTACTTTTGGCTTAAAGCACACTATGCGAAATCAAAAGAAACAAAGTGTACCTAGCAAGACTGCCATATTGCCTTAGTTTCCCTTCCAAAGCTGGGAAAGTGTCTTTGCATTGTATGTGTTTTGCTCTCCTTTATCCTATTTGTAAGAATTTAGCTCTAGATAAACTTCAGACTCTTCTCCCCTGAGGTGTGCTGAAATCTGCCTTTCTTCCAAACAGCCTTTTGATTCTACTAAACACACCACAGCTTGGCCCCTGGTCTTCTTGACGCTTTGCCAAGCCTATTACCCATGTCTGAGCAAGCAGGGAGATAGAAGAATTATGATTTCCATTTGGCTTAGTCTAATTTTCACTGGCTTTTAAATCTGCAGTTGTTCTTCTTGTTCTATTTTTCTTGTCATTTTACTGTTTTCCTTTTCTTTTTCTCTCAGAAAAACTGAATAATAAAAAATTCCTAAAATGAAACCCCCTTCCCTACACTGCTTTTTTTATAAACTAATGACTTATTTGTTCCAGAACAAGATTTCATTGTCTGAAGAGAATTTTATTTTGCAAGAGGAAGTGTGCTAATGAGGTCATATATAATCAGAACATATGGAATTGCCTTACCCTTATCTCAATTTCAACTGTTTTGGAAGGGGTGTGACAGCAGGGTATGTGTGTGTGTGAAGGAAGGCAGTAGCCATGGCTAGTAGAGCATTCCATGTACCTTTGAAGCAAAAGTATTTGTTTTTCAGAAGGCACTATGCAGGGTGGAGGAATGAGCCAATAGGGACTATTGCAAAGCCCTGCATCCAAGAAAAACCTCTTGGAACAATGCAGACAGTGGCTAACTAGCCGGGGAGAAACTCAGCACATGCTTGGAGGGGAAAATTTCTGGACACAAACAATCCAGAAATTTCTAGATCAGGTAAGGATAATTTATTCCTGGATGTGTTGCACAAGCTAACTGAGAAGATGAGTAGAGCAGAAACTATCAGGAAAACAAAAGCAGTTTTATGATGAAAGCTGCTGTGATTATAAGGTGGTAGAATGCAAGTTTCCAAGAGATGAGGGCAAGCAGCAACATCACCAACCTGCTCTATATGAAAGCAAAGTTCATCTTGTTCAGGGAACTAACACAAGGATTCCCTGGGCGGCAGCATTCCAAGGCAAAGGGCCCTGGCACAGCCCAAGAGCCAAAATTGGTCCATTCAATTCACAGGAAAATGAGCAAGTGTGTCAGGAGGGTGGCCTGGCTGCAGTGGGAATTTCTGACTGAGCTCAAACAAGAAAAGGAAGTATTCAGAAGGTGAAAATAGGGTCAAACAACCCAGGAAGAATACAGAAGAGCAGCATGTATGGAGGATGGGGAAGGCCAAAACTTGCCTGAAATTGAAACTGTCATTGTATCTGGAGAGCCCCATTTTACTGACAGATTTTTCCCTAAGACCCCCCAGAGAATTGTGTCCAGGCCAGAGACTGGGGAGGAAGGAGGGAGAATAACATAATCCACAGCAGAGGAACACTGATATAAGGACCACTTAAGCAAAGTAAACATACACAGCCTGTGGATCCTGATGGGGTACTTCCAAGAGTGCTGAGCAGGCTACTCTCTATCTCTGAGAGATCACAGTGATCAAAGAAGTTCCTTAAGATTGCAGAAAGGAAAGAAGAAATTTTTAATTTTTTTTTTTTAAGCAAAGGGTGCAAAAAGATACCTGGAACTGCAGGTTTGTCCTCAGTCTCTAGAAAGATTATGGAGGAAACCATTCTGGAAGCTATGCTCAGACACAGGAACAACAAGGTCCCTGGGAACAGCCAGCACAGATTTACCAAGGACAAGGTGTCCCAACAAAACTGGTTGCTTTCTTCGAATATGGATGAGGGGAGAGAACTACAGGCTGTTCACCTTGACTTTAGTGAGGTATTTGACAGTTTGAAATAACACCTTTATAAAGGAATATGATTTGAATTAATGACTTTAAAAATGTGTGAGAAACTACCCAGACTGCTGAGTTCAGCTTAGGTGTCAGCTGTTCAAAATTAGTTGACAGTCAGTTACCAGCGATAAGAGTCAAAAGTGGGGCAGATACTGTGTAGTATTTTCATTAATGACCTCAGCAATGGGTCAGAATAAATTTTTGGCAAGTTTGCAGATGATGGCAAATTGTGTAGAGCACTTGAAACACTGGACTACAGAGTTGCCATTCTTGATAAACTGGAGGAATGGTCAGACAGAAATTTCCTCAAGTTTAGTATGGGAAAATGCTTCATTCTGCGTTTGGAACATGACAGTCCAATGGAACAGCACAGGCTGGGAACTGATGGCACAGATTTGTTACAGGGTTGTCCTATTATAGGGACAAATACTGCTTTTGTAGTGACCATAATTGCTCTGAGGAAGATGTAAACACAGCATCAAAGGAAAACAAGTCATGAAAGAAAAAAAGAGAAGGATAAATAAAGGTTCTGGTCATTAGGACATGCCATCAAGAGAAGCATAGCAGATGCCAGAGATGCAGCCTAATCTCACACTTAGGCTCAGGAGGGAACTGAGAAATGTGTGTTTGGGAAGGGAGTGGGACTGCTGCTCTACTGTTACCAAGCAGAAGCCATGCAAGGTCACTGCTGAATGATCAGTGGCTAGGAAATTATTTGACCCCCACCAGTGCACTGCAGATGGACTGTGACAGTTTTGACTTCAGGTCATTGTCAGACAGCCAAATGTGCTAGTCCTCTAGAAGGAGACAAAGGATTTAAGTATCTCCTGATGGCTTCTGACATTGCTTATAATTTTATCAAGTGTGCAAGTACTCTGCAGTGATCAGGAACATAACCAGAGGCATGCATGGACCAACCTCATGGCCCAACGTCTATACAAGACACTCACCCACCCCTGTCACAGACCAACTGCCCTTGGTATTTCCAACTGATGTTAATCAAGATTCAAAACACATTCTGAGATGATTGCTGGAGTGCCAGGATGGTGCTACTGTGCACCCTTAAGGAGGGAATATCAACATTATGTCCACAATAACATTCCATACTAAAATAAAAACGATTAAAAATGTAAGTGACATGGAATGATAAAAAATTAGACAGCAACAAAATACAACCAGAGAGGCAACTTCTACTACAAAGTAAACTTGGTCATCCATTAGTTAGCTTCACTTCTGGTTTATTAGCATTATATTTATGTGGAGTTTGTGGCTGTTTTGTGTGTGAAAGGGATGCTGTGCAACAGCAACAACTTGCCACAAATTAAAATTCACCAAACTTACATGAAAAGAAGAGGGAAAAAGCAACCGGTTCTCAGGATGAATCTTTTTTCAACTGACTTCATCCCAGGCAATTAACTTCTTGTAAGAAGAGAAATATTTTGTGCCATGGGAAAGGGAAAAATATCTGTGTCATAAAACATAGTTAAGGCTGAAGTAAATTGAGCTGAATTAAAAAAGTACTCAAGCAAAGAGGTCAAGTGAAATTGCTCCATAAAGTGGTGTTCATTTCTAGCCTTTCTTCAGAGCTTCAGCCAGCACAGCAAAAACTCTGATGCCCCATTACCCTGATTTCAAATACTTGCTTCTCAGCAGCACAGTTCCCTCTATGGTGACAGAGTGCATTTCTCAACAAAAAGAAAAGAAACCCAACAAACAGACCAAATCCCAAAACTTGTCAACTTTTCCAGTTCAATACAGCCTACTGAAAGGCAAACAAAACCAAAGTTTTTTCTGTTTCTGCCTTGCAGGGATCACCATTTCAGGACTAAAGATTTTCTCCTGAAAGAAAACAAAGTAAAACAAAGGACATATTTGATGGTCCATTGTCTGTCTTTTTCTCCACCTTGTTAAAAAGCAAAATCAGATAAACACAGTTTCCTTCATGGATATCACAGACATACCCTGTCAAGATAAGCAGCAATTCACACATCTGAGCAAATGTCATTCAACTCCGTACAATCAAAGCATTGTTGGGGCTGCAAAAAAGGACTCAAAATCCTTTCTTTCCTCTAAGATGGGTCACTTCTTAACTGCAAGAGTGAAGCTCCTGTGCCCAGTGCTTACAGCCATTGAGAGCAGAAGATACCAGCCTGAAGTGTCTTCAATACCTTTCTACACAGCAAGCTGGACACTTACCACGGTGATTTGTTCCAAGAGTGATCTAGCTGCAGGAACTGACAGTTATCTGGTAACTGATTATTCAGAGGTTTCCAATAGCCTTATTAATTTGGATTAAAGCCAAGAAAACACTATAGTTCATGTCTGTGTGTATGGATATTCTCTTTTCTCACAATGCCCCCTTTGCAACATAGAACAAATTTATCAGCAAGCACAAATGAGCTATTCATGCAGAAAATGCTGGAGACAACAGGCCGAGGAAAGCTATCTTGTCCAGGTTAGTAGTTCAGGAAAAAACTGTGAGGCAGGGTTGAGCTGCCTGCAACAGGAGAGATTAGAGCTGGCTGGAGTAACCTTCTTTTTTAGATCTCTGAGGGTAAAAACCTTAGCCAAAAGAAGTCTTTAGACACAGCATTATATTTGAACTGCAGCAGATTTGTTCCTTTGTTTGGATATGGCCAGATGGCCCTGTAGAATGTTTATTTCTATTTATTGCAAGTTGTGTGCTCTATTATTTAATTGTGTTAGAGCACAAATGCAAATACTTGCACATTATTACCAGTGCTTTAATTCAGAATACAGGTTGACATGGTTTTGACCTGTGCCAGCCAGCACTGTAACATAAAACCAGGTCACGTTTCAGGGAATGGCACCTGCTGCAGGCTTTTCCAGGTAGGCTGTTCAAAGCAATACTGCTTCAGTTTTCTCCCTCTGGAAAGGACCGTTTCAGTGACCACCTCTCTTGCTGTAAGGCACTGTGCACCATGTGTCACAGTCTACATGGCTTCAGAGAAGAAGCTTTCTCCATTGTTTAACCTAAATGTGTTCTGTGTTCCCTTTGTCTGGTCTGACAAGTATTAGTTACCAGAGAAAAATTCTCAGACCTGATTTGTGGATCAGTTAATGAACAGCTTTGCTTTTCTTCCAGGCAGACCTACATGGTGGCAGCATCTCTGAAGGCTTCTTGCACTCTTCACATCTTTTTGTAGATCCTGCTAAGCACAGAACAGCTATCCGAGTCCCAGCCACAGCTGGAAGGCCTTTAGGTAACAGCAGGAAGAAAAACATAATGTGATTAAGTTAGAAGAGAAAATAAGGTGTAAAGCAGAGCACAAAGAGTGTGTTCTTCCAAAGTATGAGGAAACACAGTGGTTTTGCCAGCATGCTGCTCCTTTTCATGGCACATGGGAAATATGCAGGAGGCCCAGCAATGATTTCTCTCCATGGAGTGGAAGTCAACACCAATGCTACCATATCAGACTCATCTTTCATCTTCTTACTGGCAGCCTGTGGCTTACCAGTGTAAGCATGTCTGAATCCCATTGCCAACAGCCCACTCTGATTTCTCATGCAGACTTGAAATCTATACAATGGATTGCCTGGTTCCAAAGCTGTTAGGAGCTAAATGCCAAATCACAGTCTAATTAATAGTGTTAATGGAATAATGGAATAACTTACATTTAAGAGACTTCCAGAGGTCATCTGGTTCTAGTCTGCACTTAATCAGGGCCATCTTTGATCATGTTGCTCAAGGTCCTGTCCAGACTAGTTCAAAGTACCTCCAGGCAGTGTAAGAAAGCAAAGATAGACTCATGCTGGGGAATATGAGTTAGCATTTCAGAAACTGCGTTTGGGAAAGCCAGGGAAAGAATAGAGGGTATGAACAAGAGAAAAAAACCTATGCTTTTGCTAACATAAATTGTTCATAGAAGCAAATGATGGAGTCAATTCTGATTTTCTCAATGGGGATGTAGCTTTTAGAAATTTGGGGCACCATTTCTGTGGCAAATAGGACATCAATAAGCATAAATACAGCCTCAGGTTAGCATATAGCCGTACCTTTCTGCCATCTCTTTCTAACACCATTGTCTGAGAGAAATGGGTAAAAAAGATACTTTGATAAAATAATAGATTTTCAGTTCTTCCTATTTGTTGCATGTTTGAATGATTTATTCTGTTGGGGCTATGGGAGGTTGGTGGAAGGTAGTGTTTTAAAATATCTTCTTCCAGAAAAATCTAAACTTAAATAGAACAGAATGTTACACCACAAGTTATTTCATTATGGTCCTGTAATGTTTTTTTCCAAGATATCAATGCTCATCTATAAGATTGGAGTTGGAAACATTCAAGTTCTTTAGTGCTGACCCTTGGAGGAAGCATTAGATATCATGCTAAATATATTAACATAAAACCTCAAACAACATATGGTATTGGAGGCACACTTCAGAATCTATCCAGGAGTGTGCCAAAGCAGTCATTTAAGTTGTTTCATCCAGCAGGCAACAACTTTTTATACAGGCATAATTTTAAATTAGACTGACCTACATTCTACCTCATTTATAATTCAGTAGGGGGTGCAAGAAGCCTCCCAAAATTTTCAGAGTTGGACTGTAGAGTTCAGCATGGCAACTATAGCTACAGAACAGAGTATTCAAAAGAGGGTTAAATTCAGAGGAGGTTGTAATACGTAGAGGGAGCTTTCTTTTGTAAGTGCTCTTATTCATTATCAATGGAAACATCAGTTCTAACTGTACAGCTTTTAATACAGGACCAGGCTTAAATCTTCACCACAATTTCTCTCACAGTATGCTGGCCTCTCCCAGCTCCTTCTGTAACTGATCACAAATTGAAAGAAAAACTTCAAAACACTGACCTTTTTTCTTTACAAGTTGTAAAGAAGTTGAAAGGATTGTAAGTTTATACTCAGCAGTAGGTTTTCCAACCTCCTGTTAAGTCATTTGTCCCCAGTCTATTCCTCCTTCAAGTGTTAACTACACAGACGATCCATGTATGCTACAGTTCTCATTTGCTGTGGTCCTTGTAGGGCATTTGTCTCTGCCTGCTAACAACAGGTCTAGAATTCAAGGAACAGGCACCTGGAAAACTGAGGGCAGAGGCTAGGACTGTGACCATTCAATTCATCACTTGGGAGCTTAAAAGTTAAACTATAACCCACACATCACAAAAGTGATCCTTGGCAAAAATAGACCAAAAAATCAGGAGGTACAGGTTCCAAACATTTGTTTAAAAATTCAAATCTACAGCTACATTCTGCTTTCATGGTTTTCTCCCACAGAAAATGTCCAAAGTAGCTAGGAAGTATCGAAAACCACCTTCCTCATTTTATTTCCACCCTAAGTAATTTGGTTACTGGCCCATATTTCTACTAGTAGTTACTTGTACACTTTCCAGCATGCAAGGGCTACAAAGAAGAAACAAGAAGAAGTCTGATAAAATGGTAAAAATCTTAGCTGGCCAATCTTGAATTTAGAAGTTATATTTTCTCCAATGGTAGCATGCAGTGAAGTCCCTCTTTTGTGACGCCAACTGCAGAACCAGAGGGACTGTACAGCATTATCCAGACCTTATTCATATCCAATGGTTATGGTGAATTTGTCATTTCAATAATGCATGCTCTGAGAGTAGAAAGCTGAATTCATAATGAACTTCCAATGTAATCAAGGAGAAAATCAACTTCATGTGCTAAAGTAAGGTACAAAGTGGTTTTGCCTTATTCCTGCCTACAAAACTCTTTCCAAAGACAGCAGGAGGGAGATAAGTCTCATATGTGTAGAAAAACAACAGCACATTTACTGCATCTTACTTGCTAATTTGCTCTATAAAACACACTCCTCCATCTCACCAAATAGCCAGTTCAGCCTTCCCTTTCTTCTCACTGGGTAACCTCCCTAATCAACTCCCACACTTCTTCACCCCTTGTCAGTTAATCACAATGACTCCAAAATGCACTCTACAGATACAAATCACTTCCAAGTTTTGGTGTTCAAATATGTCTAGCAGAGAAATTAGTTTTAACTTTCAGATAAGACTGGGATATTTTTAATTATTGGAAAGGTGTCATCTTCTGATTGTACCCCCTCCTCTTAGAGCCCCATTTTCCCTCTGGCATGGTTCCCCCTACTCTGCTTATTCACCTTCAATGACAAGCATAATCACAGTAACTCCATGCTGGTAGAACTGACTGACTGATGGTCAAGCATAAAATAACTGTATTGGGTCAAAGAAATATTTGAAATAATTTCACTTTCCAGATAAAAACCCATTTTCACAACTGAGGTTGTTGACAGCACACATGACTCACCAAAGAAAAGAATGTAAAACCTAGAACAAGCTAGATAAATCTGTGCAACCACATCTCTTCTAATAGCCCCGTTTGCTGTTGTGGGTTGGAGCTGAAGTTGATTGACAGTTTCTTAATCCAATTGCGCTTTTCGATTTTTGCATACTTAAACATGCAGGAGGCTTGCAAAAGGTTCTCTCTCTCTTGCATTCCATCTTGCTGCAGGAGGTGGGGGGGTGGGAATGGCTCCGGGCCGGCCTTCGGGAGCCGGGCCGAGCCTCCCCTCCCCCAATCTCGGCTCCAGGGTATGGTCCCTGGAATGTCATGGGAGACCTCCCTTGGGGGCCCGGGACACTGAAGGACACCTGTGGGCTGCTCCGCCGAGACCACCGGAGCGGTTTCTAAGACCCGAGGAGGCTTTCTCTTCCCCCACTCCATGGGGCCCCACCTAGGCCCGGTGGGAGTCGGTTTTCCAGCTTTTTCAGACTGAGGAAAACATCAAATAGCTGGCAGCATCAGAGGGAAAGGGTTTTTTCTCCAACATGCAACCTGACGAAAGTAAGCTGTTCAACCTGGGTATTGAGGTCGGAGGGAGAAGGAGGGGGTGGTTTGTGCCGGAGGGAGCGAAAGATGGCGGCAGAAAGAAGAGGGCGGAGTCGTGCACGGCGCGAGACTTAAATCAAGTCTTTACGTGGCTGTGGTGAAACTGTAATATCATAAACTGTTCTTTTCTCTTTAATCCATTTAAAAGATATGTGGGGATTTGAGAATTCTGTGAACAACCTATGGAAAAAGAAAAGTGACCCATGCCAGGTCACTGGAGCTGAATGTTTAGCTTAAAACAGTCACCCCAAGACAAGAGACTTTCTTTAGAGATTTTTGTGAAGAGGAGAGTTGTGAATTTCAGGCTGGAATTTGCTTATCCTTAAAACGAGAACACCCCATGTTTGGCCCATGACTGCAGTAAGAAAAGACTGTAAGATTTGCATGGGAGGGATTAGTATGTTTTCATTGCAATAGACTGTTTTTCTGGGTGGGCAGGACTTTTGCAAGTAACAGTTTAGAAACCACAGTAGAGCAAAGAGAAGACCTCTTTTTTTCCCCTGAGTTTGGAAAGACTTGTTAAGTACCCTAACACCGAACAAAATTCCATCATTGTTATCCTTGATGCAAGCTGAGTGCAGGAGGAAATACTGGAAAAGGAGGGGAATGTTTATTTCTTATTTTCTTAGTGTTTCTTTCCTTTCTTTTAATCCTAGTAATAATAAACTATCTTTATACTGTTTAAAGCTTTTGAGCCTGCTTTGTATGTTTCTCCTAATTCATATCTCACAAAAAACAAGTAAGTGCACTAAACCACAACGCTGGTTGGCGTTCCTGCCTGGTTACTGAATCAAACCCGTTACAAAGGTGTAAGCTTGACAACTGCTGTCACATGTTCAAAATATGTTCCACTTTTGTCCTGAAGTTTTTTTACTGAGGTGAGAGGGAAAGGATGAAAAAGCACTTTCAAAATACTCTGCATTCATGAAGACAGCTCCCATATTCTCTTCTGTTCAACAAGTCTTACAGTGTTTTCCTTCTTTGTACCTAGTGAAAACAAAGTCATCACTTCTCATTTTTCTCTCGAAGTTTTGTTGGCCAGAAATGTGACAGTTTTATGAGGCACGTTGGACACCCAATATGCTGTGGATACGTAAAACTAATAACAGTAGCCTAAAAAAGTGAAATACCAAAATAATGTGCACTAACTAGCTAGCTTTAATTCTCCCTACATACTCTTTAGTTTGGTAAGTACTCCCTTATCTGCCCAACTCACAGAAGAAGAAACAGCAGCACAAAAGAGAAGAAACCTCCTGACCCAAAGTCGTAACAAATTTGAAATACAACTTGAATCTGAACCCAAGATTCTGATGTGACCACCAGGTTACCAAACACACGATACCCACAGGGAAAGGAAGAACAATTTTTAAAAATCAACTTACTTGATCACTCTGAAATCCAGCTAAAAGACTTCCTGGCACCATAAGGAGAGGGCTGGATCGCAATGTGGCCACAAAGCCTTCTGTTTTCACACTGTAAGCTTTGATTCTCAACTTGGTCAGTCTGATGACAAACAAAAGACCATTTCTCATTAACAGTTGCTCAGTGGCCTGCATTTAAAAA
>VZRO01006625.1:44172-66299 GCA_013397915.1 Daphoenositta chrysoptera
CAAGTAAAAAAAAAAAAAAAAAAAAAAAAAAAAAAGTTATCTTGATCTTACACAGAAAGGAAATGGAATCAGATAACCAAAACAGCTGTGAGAATACCTCACAGTGATTTATCTACTCAGCAAATCAAAGTGGTTTTCTTCTTCTGTGGAAGTCAAGACTTGAACTAAAGAGGAATCATTTGGAATGGAACACATCCCATTCTTTCCCAAATGCAGATCTCTTCTTCGGGTGTGCGAAGCTTTATCCTGTACAATGCAGTATAAACAAAAGCAATGCAAGTTTCATCTGTCTTCTTTGCCAATGAACTTGACAGCCACTTTAGAGGGGAGACATGAATTTATATTTATTTCAATGGAGCCTGGAATTAGGCAACCAACAAGAATTATTCTGATGGTGTTACTCTTCAGTATTTCATGACTGATCAAAGATGTCAGAAGGATAAAGGGAGTCTCCCTCTGAAGATTTGTGGGTAGAGTTGCTTCTTTCAAGAGCATAATATTAAAGCATCAAGATTAAAGTGTCAGGTGTTTGCCTTTTACCCAGAAGTTCTGCAAAGCACCTTGAAATATTGGTACTTCCTTTCTATAACTGGAGCTGGGATAAACTTTCAAGTCTTGACATTTTATTTTCATGCTCTGGGGGACTTCAGAGCATCATCCATTTTTAACACTGTAAAGAGAGCATGCCTATGTCAATCTATTTTTAATAGCTGTGATTAGTTGTGTTTCTTCATTCAACAAATAAATTAATTTCATTTGGATGGAAGGAGTAAGAAAGGATAAAGCAAATGTGCTAAGAGCCTTAAAGGCTTTCATGGGCCACAAGGACCTTGCTCCAGCATGGCTTTTAGTCTCCCAACACCTTAATTTTCCATAGGTGGAATGAAGGTGCTTAATGCTTTTATGCCCTACTTCCCAAAGGAGAAATTGCATGCTCCAGTGTGCAAGAAGTGTCAACATTCCCTCTTCATTTTTTTCTGCCTGAACATGGACTTTGTTCAAGAAATTCTGCTTGCTGTTACATTAAGGCTACATCTAGTGTTCAAGTATGCCCATAAATTTTCAAGATCTGGAGCATGGGTATGAAAATAAATGGTCAAGCAGGATATTCCCTGACAAGACTTGGCCTGTGCTGTTAGTTTCCGGGCACAGTTAGTCTGACTAGACCCAGATTCTTTGCAAGGGATGTGGATGCTGGAAGCAGTCCCCTAGGAAGATTGAGTATCTTATCTCTTGGCTGAGGTGGTAGAGATGCTTCAAATTGGGCAACACAATCCATGTGTGTGTGTGTGTGTATGTGTGTGTTGCTGAACCTTGGGTACAGAAAGAGTTAGTCAATTACTGTTTCAAAGGTGAAAATGTTTGAAAGTCAAACCAATAGATTAAACCCATTTTTTCCACTAATAAATAAGGCATACCTTCTTACTCAATTTCATTTTTGCTCTTTTGAATTAGCATTTTCTAAGTGAAATGCAATAAAGAAGTGGTAAAATTAAGCCTTGGCACTTGTCTTCAAGTGGTCATACTACCATTTTACCAAAAAGATAATAACTTCTTTTGAGATATTACTGCAATAGTGGGAGGCCTGTAGGTCAAAGAAATTCAAGACTGAAATCACCAGTTCTATTTCAGTCATCTTAGACTGGATGAGAACAAATTCAGACTGTGCCAAAAGGTGCTAAATTTAGTAGCCTTGCTCATCGAAAGAGCAAACAGCTGCCACTAAACCAAATGCATTCTTTCTTATCAGTCATCAGCATGATAAAAGGAAGGATGAAACAATTTGTCTGCCAAAACAGACATACTAAGGCTTCAGGCACATGTAACACAACCAAAGAGCTAGCAATCACAACCTGTCACTTCCACTATTCAAGAACACTTTGGTGACTATCTGTTGACAAATTGAAAAAGATTCAAAGAAAAAATGCAAGTCTCTTTCAATGAGAGAATATGCTGCCTTCTAGTAAAAGACTTAAATATGTTCATCATACCTGGGTCATAGAAGAGTTGCCATATCATGGCCTAAAACTACCTACTGGGAGAATGGGAAAATGTTCTGACACCAAGGGGTAAAGTCATATGTCCAGATACCTGTTTGTGCTGGTTTAGAGTTAATTTCTTCACACTAGCTGTTACGGGGCTGTGGTTTGGGTTTGTGATGAAAATGGTGTTGATAATTCAGGGATGTTTTAGTTACAGCTGAGCAGTGCTTACACAGTGTCAAGGTCTTTTCTGCTTTCCCCCAGCAGTGAGGAGGCTGAGGGTGCACAAGAACTTTGCACACAACTGTAACAGCTGACCCAACTGACAAAAAGGGTATTCCATACTGTGTGGCATCATGGTCAGCATATAGAGCTGGGGGAAGAAGAAGGAGGAAGGGGACATTTGGAGTGATTTTTTTGTCTTCCCAAATCACCATTATGTGTTCTGGAGCCCTGCTTTCCTGGGGGTGGCCAAACACATGCCTCCCCATGGGAAGTGGTGAATGAATTCCTTGTTTTGCTTTGCTTCACTTGCATGTGCAGCTTTTGCTTTACCTATTGAATAGTCTTTATCACAACCCATGAGTTTTCTCACTTTGATTCTCTCCACCATCCCACTGGGATGAGTGTGAGAACAGCTGCTTGGGGCTTGGTTGCTGGCTGGGGTTAAACCATGACACTGACTAAAGCTAGAAAAATTCAGGTTAGAAATCAGGAATACCTTCAGATCATTGTGATCAATGGGACAATTTACTGAAGGATGTAGGAATAATCTGTCTGTTGTAGTTAAAATGATGTAGGTTTAAAGACGAGTTTGGTCAGGCAGAAATAATAATTTAGGTGCATAAGTTTCTAGGTAGAACCACAGAATCATTTAGGTCAGAAAAGACCTTTAAGATCTTTAAGTCAAACTGTTAGCCCAGTACTGCTAATACATCACTAAACCAGATCCCTAAGCACTATATCCTCATGTCTTCTAAATACGTCCACTGATGGTGACTTGACCACTCCCTGGACAGCCTGCTCCAACGCTTGACAACCATTTTGTTGAAGAAATTTTTTCTAATATCCAATCTAAACCTCCTCCGGTGCAACTTGAGGCCATCTCCTCTTATCCTTTCACTTCTTACTTGGGAGAAGAGATTGACTCTCCACTTCATTAGAGGGATTAAGTGCAAAGAGAATCACTGGCTCAGGTAAGTGCCTGTGTTGAGTGCTCAAGAGACTGAACAATTGAAGGAGAAGGATCTTTTTCGAGAGAAATCAGTGCGACTGCAGGACAATTAAAGTGTCCTGCATATGAAAAAAATGCCATACCGTACTTGACTCCTCCATACCCTAAACTGCTTTTTTTTTTTCCATGGACTTAGTGTACTGTGTGAGTCTTTGCTGAGGGAAGAATATTTGTTTGGCTGTCCTTTTTGCAGATATGAATAGCAAATATTGCAGTTATGAGATGGATGTGTGTAGAGAAATATTGGGGGAGGGCAGGCAAAAAGCATACTTGATATTTGCATCAAGTTGTGGTTCTGTGCAGCTTATCCTGCTCAAAGCATCTTCATAATCACTACATACACATGCATCTTGACTCCATACAATACAACCCTTGGAGCAACTGGGAAACTTAATTCATTATAAAAGCTTCAGGTCTCTTCTTTTGGAAGACACACTGTTTACACAGGATAAATAACTTTCAGCTAGATGGCTCATGCCTGTAAAAATACATAGTTGAAATGCTAATGCGGAGAAATTTAATCCAAACAAGTAGAATTACTTGCTCTAATAAGCCTTCATGTTAAGAATGGAGACACAGCTCAATACCTCCTAGACTTCTGGCTTTGCCAGTATCTAGGCAATTGCCTTATATGAATATATGATTTACTAAAAGGTAATAGGAACAATGTTACCTTAAAGAGAGTAGTATTATTCACCCTTCATTCCTGGATGTCAGTCTCAGTTTAGAGCCAGAAATTTCCAGACTGAACAGTTTCAGCATCACCACTGGCAGTGGTAACTACAGCAACTCCTAGCTTGCCATGCACGTGTATTGAAAAGTGTTGGGAAAATTATTCAGACAACATCTGTGTCCTGCTTTGAAGTAGTTTGCATACAGCTCTGCACACATCTGTTTAGGAACCTCATCTAAAGGCATTACCATCTTTTTCTCTTCATTAGAGAAAGAAAAAGCTCTTCCCAGATGCTTTCTTGTCTCAGTGTTCTTGTAGCTTCCTCTGTGTTTCCCTTAATATTAATTTGTCTGCAGCACCATACTGAGTCATGAATATACTATATTTCTGAAATAAAATATGAAAGGCAATTACTAGTGCT
Source organism: Daphoenositta chrysoptera (assembly GCA_013397915.1). Taxonomy (NCBI): domain Eukaryota; kingdom Metazoa; phylum Chordata; class Aves; order Passeriformes; genus Daphoenositta; species Daphoenositta chrysoptera. The sequence goes on from VZRO01006625.1 coordinate 48,483, forward strand.
TTTGATTTACTTGAAGAAAACCTGCATCATGTGGGTTTCTTTTCTTTTACTGACATATTCTGAACTGTAAAAAATAATGGAGCTCTTTGACCTTTATCTGAGGTCAAAGGAATATTGCAGTAGAAAATCAATATGGAAGTCTTTGCCTGCACCACTTTGGTAATGTCAAATCAAGATGTTAATGCCTTTCAGACAACTTTTTCTTGGGACTTGTGTGAAAGAGAATGATCATAGCAGGTTAAAGATGTAAGGGAGTGTTTCATTTCAGTATTCACTGCTTATGTGCCCATTTTCAGAGCTGTGGGAGAAAAACAGGTGCATTTGTAAGAGCCCCAGTTTGCTAAGGCACTTCACTAGAAAACCAGAGATCAGAAATCCAATGGGGAATTATAACACCAGACATTTATTTAGATACTGACAGCTATAATTCCTTGTCCTTGCCTTGCAGTCTGTCCACCTTAGAGGACAGAGCTCCAAGACCAATAACAATCACAATTAGAACTAAAGCAGCCTGATGACTTCGAGAGGAGAAAGACATGCATTGCTAAATGCAGTGTCACCTCTTCCATCAGCAATCATCCTGAAGTGCTGACTTTGATACAAATGTCACAGTCCAGAAACATCAATTGCCTCTTAACATTTAGCTTGACTGTGGCACTGATATGGCCATCTTTCAGTCTATTCAATTGCTGAAAAATTTAAGTGGAATTAAGGTACTAGTAGCAATCAGTCACAGATTGAGATAGCAGGATTACAGTTTCCTAATTTTCTTCTCAGTTAAAAGCCTCAGATCTATCTCCTGACAATTTCTGCAATGGGTTCTGTGTTATGAAGAATAAAAACCTGCAGCTATAATGGGAAAAAAAAAATGAATGCAAAATAAATTGCGTTTCACATCAAAGCAAATTCAAGGGCTACTGCACAATGTGTATTATTTATTTTCATATTTAATTCATCAAACTTCATCTTTCTTTAATTTAAATAAACTTTACACTATCTATTTTGACTACTGGGCCAGATTATTGAAGGTATTCTAGATGTGTCAGAAAACTTACATGCACTTTATTGCTCCATACACAGACCTTTGCTTACACACAGAGGCATAAAATATGCATATTTTCATGCATTTTAGAAAAAACATACTGTCCCTTTATTACTTTTATTATTGCTTTTCTCTCTTAACTTCTCCCTCCTTTCCTAGACTGTCTTTCCAACAACCATCTGCTTTCTCTCTTTCTAGTTTTCCCCACAACCCATAACATTGTTCTATACTTAAAAGTAATTACAAATTTTACAGTGTCTAAGTAGCAATATCCCCTCCAGAAAAATAACCACTCAACTCCCCACGCCCTAAGGATTCTTCCTCTTGTATTTTTTTTCTCTGCAATCATAAACCCTTCCCTGAATTTTTGCCTTGTTTCTCTCTTACCACAACTGCACTTGATTCTTAATCAGCAATAAAGCTTAAATCTCTAAGCCTCTACCAGTGCTTTTTAAAAAAAAAATTAAAAAGCTACTATCATTACCTTCATTATAAGGTGTCCGTGCTAAAAATAGTATTATTTGATTAAAGAAAAGATAACTGAGATGCTCATCCACAGGATTAGTGTCTCAAGAGTAGGCAGGATCAACATGAAGTAGACAATAATCCATCTCTGTGTTTCAGTATTACTGTTGCAGAGAATGTGATGAAGTGAGACTGTATTATGTCCCTTGTGACAGTACAATCAAAAAGGAGAAAGATCTGTGAAGGGAATGGTCATCTTCAAAGACAAGGTGCACATGAGGTATTTCTTCCCTAGGAATTGAAGGAGATACGTTGTCTCAAATTAAAATCTACAAGGCTTTTTGAGAAGATGGACACCCATGCAGATTCAATCATCCTGTCTCTAATGTACTGCCTATCCTGGGGAAGGCAAATCCTTACTGACACAACAGAAAGCTGGGAAAATGCTGAACACATCCTTAGTGCCAGGTTCAAATTAATTATGTAGTTCAGCATTTCCTAGAGGATTTCTTACAGGTTTTTTTCTGTGGGCTTTCCCCACACAGGAGGTCATGCAATCCAAGTCTTTGCACCTCACCTGCAAATCTACAGCACAGCTTTCTCATCACTACAGAGATGCTGTAGTGGGTTTACCCTGGCTGGATGCCAGGCACCCACCAAAGCTGCTCTATTACAGTTTCCCCCACTGCTGTTGGTGAAGGTATTCAATGGAGTCACATATTACTGGGCCAAGGTTGCAGACTCTTTGCCTGTGCATCAAGCACACCTTGCATACATTTTTTTTTTAATATTCAATGTTTCTCCATAGAAGACTAAACTGTAAGCCCAAAGTGACTCAGGAGAGGAAGGGAGGAGAAAAATTGATGAACACCCCTTGAAAGAACAGTTAGGGAAGCAGGGTGTGAGGAGACAAGCATTTTCATCACTCAGTATTCCATGGAGAAGGTCACTAAGAATTTTAAGGAAAACTGCCACAGACTGCTTCCTCCCTCTGCCTCAATGGCATCAGTTCAGTGGAGGGTCCCTGCACTGCCCAACAGAGAAGCACTGGGTTGAAAAGTGTGGTCTCATACACAATAGTGAAAAATCTGCTTTTCAAACACAGAAAATGCCACATTGAATAAAGCCTTTCAGCTGTCTTTCAGATTCAGTCACCCTTGGAAATAGCCATAAGCATAATTTGGCTGATACCATCCAAATAAGCACAGTGCCTGGTGACCTTTACCGAGTGCTTTCTAAAGCTACCATTACCACAGTTCCTGACCCTTTAGCAATGATATCCAGATATTTCAACAAGCCACCGACACTTTTCATTGTAGCATATATTGTGATCAATATAAAAAAAGAAAAAACCTGTCAAATAAATCAGTGATCACAAGAATTATAAGAAAGGGCCAGTGTTGTGGTGTGGTTTCTAATTTTCACTGTTAATTGCTGGTTCTTCCCCAAATGGTTTGTCCCCTGTTTTCCCCAATAAATGCTAGTTCGTCCCGGGACTTGGTACCCTGCCCCATTCCCTGTCACTCAGTGTGCTAGGTCTTCTCCCATGAGCTTTGTGCTGCCCCTTACTCTGGAAAGTTCTCTACTACTCCATGTCCCACTGGATATTTTAAATTACTCCACTCCCTTCTCTTTCCCTGTTAATCCCCTGTTATGCCAATCCTACCCTGGACCCTCCCAAGTTGTAATTCTACTGGTTACCCTGTCTGCACCACCCTTGGTACCACCCCCCCCCGAAAAACCCTTGCACACCCTCAGCACACTGTCTTCATCCCTGAAATAAAACCTTCCTTGGAACTCACACGTAGACCTCTCTCTCATCCTTTGCCCTCACCTGCACTCCCTGGCTCGCTGTGGTTTATCCCGCCGGCAGATCCCAGCTCAGCTCTGCCACGCAGAGGCTCTGGGGACACTCGCTCGCCACGTGCAGTGAAGGGTCTGAGTCCAGGCTGACCCCGAGCTGCGCAGGCCAGGGGCTAGAAATAAGGAATAGTCTTCCATACATCCTGAGGAGTGAGTTAGGAACAGCAATTTTTGTTGCTATCTTACTGTTTCCTACTGACTTTAGTAAGGAGGGTTTTTTTTCCTCTGGAAGGTTTTGGAGAATTCTAGACAGGAGGCCTCAGAAGGACAGACACTGTGCCTTTATTAGTGAGGCAGGGAAGTATAAGAGGCCCCTTTGGACAGGCCCCTTTTAGGCAAGACCTTCTCTTTAACAAGGATAAGGGAAAAGCTGTCATTCTGCAAGGACAGAATTTATCACCAGCTATTCTTTTACCTTTGTGTTTATAACTCATAGTGACAAAACCATGAGCTGCAATTGAAGTTTTGCACTTGGGACATTTATGTCTGTCCCACAGCATGTCTGAGGCCAGGTTTTGCCTGACCTCCAAGTGTTCCTGCAGAAAAGAGCTTCCAAGGTCTGCTGCAAGCAAGTGTATTTTCAAAAGCAGGAATGGCACTAGTTCTGTACGATCTCTAGACTCACCAAAGCTGGTAATACCTGGCAATATGTATGCAGAATTCTTGTGTAGGGACACACCCGAAGACATATCCTAATATGAGCCTTCAGTCTTATCCCAAGAGCAAACCAAGATTAAAAACAACCCAAAGAAGAGAAGAAACATACGGCTTTAATACCTACCTTACACGTTGTTGCTTGTTCCCTCCTTTATGACACCACAAATCAATCTACACTGAGTATGGTATATTTATTTACAATACCTTCTCAAGTTTTTGGTTGTCCACCGGCTGTATAGAGTTCAGGAGCTGAAGCCCACCCAGAGACACAAACCCAAGACCTTTGTTTGCATCTCTAGCTGATCAGTGGAAAATTGCTGCACTTGATCTCATCTCAGTTATTTCAGGATTCTAGTTATCTAGACTATAGACATCTCATCTTTCACTTCTCTATAAATCGTTACTTCATAGCGCACTAAAAATGATGGAAATCACATTTGTTTTCTCATTCTTTTCTCTGTTCACACAGGAGGAAGGGATGATCAGCGTGAAGTTCATATTGTCTCTTTGAAGGGTTTGAGAAGCTGAGACATGAGATATATTCTAGAATTCACTTTCAATTAAAATCTAAGAGGGTTTTCCCTGCTCTACCAGAGAATTACCATTGCCATAAAGAAAATTTATCCTTATGGCTCCCTACAAGAGTCTGCTTTTCAGGTACCAGTTAACTTTCAAAAGTTGTCTTAACTTAAAAACACCCAGCCATAAACAAAGAAAGAAACAAACCCCAAACAAACAAGAAATTCTCTGATATCTTCCTCTCTGCTATCCATAGCCGACAATCCCTCATGCAGTACATATTTGTTGACCCACAAAATACCCTTAGGACCCACCAGCTGCTTTTATAGCATGTCTTGGTATTCCTTTGGCCTTCAAATTCCACCTGGCTTAGAATGAAGATACCTGTAGATGAAGGAGACCTCATCAAGGACTCCAATCTGTGTATGCTGAAGCTGCTGCTGGTCTTCTCTTTCTCTTAAAGTTGCCTTACCTCACTGTGATCAACTTTTTTTTTAACGGTGGCTTTGTCTTCAGTATGCTCACAAGTATCTCTTACTGACATAGAAACCTGAGCAATTAATTCTTTAAAAAAATATTTTTAAAAACTGTTTACTTGTGTCATGTACTACATCTGTCAGACTATCTGATGAATTTACTGAAATTAAGGTAGGTGAAATTTAGCCAGGGCACTGGACTGGAAATCCTGAGCATTTTTCTCAGCTTTGGTCTGATGAATGAGGTTGTACACATTACTATCACCTCTATGCCTCAGTTTCCCCATATATAAAATAGTAATGAGCTATTAAACTCACAAAGAGCTTTGAAAGTGTTAGCGAAGAAACTTACCATAAAAAAGCTGGGTATTATTGAAGGAAAGGGAGTTTTTAAAACTGAGATACCTGTGTTTAAAGGCTTGTGAATAATTAAATTTCTGGAAATTCCTTCCATTTGTGTAGATTTCATTTGCTGGAGGATGAAAGAAAGAGACAAAGGAGTAATCAGGCATATACAGTAGATTGGTCTGTGGAAGTAGTAGGGGCCAGGTACCTGCATTTGTTTTCCAATTGCATGAGGATGATGAGCAAATTTTGACATATATCAGGTTATCTAGGCAGAGGAAAATGCAGTGAATTTCTTACAGCTGACATGATCTCCCATCAACCATGTGCTCCACTGCATTCCAAACCCAAATTCCCAAAGTATTTATGTACCTAAAAATACACACCGCTGCCTAATGGTGCTCTCAAAACTGCAAATGAAGCGCTTACACCCCACTGCAATCACCCTTAGTCTCTTTAGGTGCTTTACAAAACACTAAGTAAGTGCCTACCTTCACCTGTGAGCACCTAAAACAGCTTAGGAAATGAAGCATTAAGTGAGTTAGGAGTCTAAATAGCATCAAATCATCAGTATAGGAGTATAGGAGCCTTTTTCAGACTGGTGAAAGTAATGGTCCAAGATGGATTGAGATTGCAGCTCTGAATCTTTGCTTGGCAAAGGAGTAGGGCAGGGGCTACACCCAGACTTCTTACTGTAAGGCTCTCACGTTACAGCTGGGGCTGTCGCTGTCCCTGTAGCACACCCAGTGATATCACAGCTCTGGATTGTTTGGTATTGTCCCGCTGATCACTTCCACTGTTTGGAGCAGCAAACTGGGTTTGCAGTAGGTTTGGTTTGCAGCTGACAAAACAGCTACACCTGACGATGTGATCATGGGTCTGAACACCTCTGAACATGGAGCATGGGCTTTGTAAACCTGTACCCACTCTTAGGATAGAAGAGCCAGACAAATAGGAAAAACCCATTCTGTGGGAAATTATCCTGCTCCAGCTCTGGGTGGACATGTTCCTGGAGGTTCACTGAATCTCTGTTGTCACTTCGGGACTTTTGAAGGCATCATATACAGGATGCTCTTTGGACTGGGTGGCTTTTCTTCAGCTGCCTTTTCACAGAGAGACTTGTCCCTTACACTTCTCCACACCCCTCCCTCTGGTTTTCATTTCCCTCCACCAGTTCTGCTGATTGCTTTGTGGAATTTAAGAACTTTCTAGAAAGGAAAAGCTAGTTTTTGTGAATTCCAGTGCTTTATGCAGCTGAAATCAGTGTCCATTCAGAGCATGTTTATGAAGAATTTTGGTTTGATTTGCAGCTTGTGTAAGCATGCATCAGCCTTGCAAAATAGAAAAGATTGCTTATTGTTCTATGTGTAGAGAGAGATTTCAAGACAACTTCATCCTGTGCATGTACAAAAAAGGTATATGGGCCCAATTAATTTTCTTTCTTTCTGTATTATTTTCTTTGTGTTGTGCTGGTTTTGAAACTAAAGTAAGCAGTTTCCAGACCTCTTCCAGAAAATTTAATTTCTCTTCCAGTCTCTTTGTGTTGTTTGTTTATTTTTGACAGTTTTCTCTGTTGAGACAGTGAAAATATGCTCGGCAGTTTCAAGTTTAATTCATATATCATTATAGAACTTTCCTATGCAATCTAAGAGGAAATCATAATTTTCCTGTATGTCTTGGGATCACCCTGTAGAAGATGCTAATGCACAGTTGCTTTGCTGTGATAGATTTAGTCTGTTGGATGACTGAAACAATTTTGATAAATAAGGCTTTATATTTTTGATGTAGCTACTGAATCAAAGGGAGCTTTATGCCAGTTTAGCAGCTTCCTGATTCTTGGGACATTCTGTTGATGGTAATATCCTTCTTTGAAAGTTCAAACTCCAAATGACTAGCCTAGTCACAGCAGCCTTCCACCCTCTGTTTCTCTGGACTAAAAAATGAAAATTGCAAGTGACATGGGTGCAGCAGCTGGTTCTTCACAGAAAGGTTGAGTAAGCAGTAGGATTCTTTGTGGGAGTTAATAATGGAGGCTCATATTTTGCACAGGCTGAGAAAGCAACGAGATCATGTGAACTGAGAGCATGCAAAGGAAATGTACTTAAGTGGTTGTTACAATACCCCCTTGAGTCCTGCTACTGGTGCCTTTCCAGTGGCAATATAGCTCTTGCTATGACTTGACATGGATGCTCATATGAAGAAGGAGAACTTCCTAGAAGAAAATCTGCAAAAAATTGCAGAAGGAACTGCAAGCTTTTGTTCAGTGGAGCAGATCCCAGTGGGAGGAAATGTGGCATCTTGCTAATTAATGGGCTGAATTGTCAGGCAACTTTCAGCTCTCAATGGGCTAGTCAACTCCATTAATCAGCTCAACCCTACATGGGTCTCCTCTAATAATACTGTTAGTGTCACATTGTATTATTAATCAAAATTTCAGTTAAAAGACATGGCCACAAGACTGTCTTTCCCATGTGTAAATGAAACCTGAAGTCACACTGGTTGTTTTCTTTCTTTTATAGGATTTTGCAGTTATTGTTCTTTAACACGTGTTTTGGAGTGGAGTTTGTTTGCTCAAAATCTCATTAAAATCCACAACATTCAGCAAACACAGTTGTCCTATTGTTTTGTTTTCATTTATTTTTATAATGAGTATAAAAATAAAAAGGCACCATTATGATGAGCATCCAGACCTCTCTGAATGTCCATGGATTTAATCCCCAGGAGCTGTAAGAATCTTTTTTTTAAGCACAAGACCACCATTTCTATGCTTTTTGATTCACTTGAAGCCTGAAACTCAAAATGACACTGATTTAAAAATAGCACAGTCAGCCTGGTTTGTAAAGTGTGCAAATAGCTTTCAGGAGGCAGGAAAAACAAAGAGGAATATAGGAGTGAAGGGCTAGGTCCATTTCCAGACTGCATGCAGATTTGCTTAGAGACCACCAGCCCTAACATGGTGTCGTGGGTTGGAGCTGAAGTTGATTGACAGTTTCTTGATCCAATTGCGCTTTTCTATTTTGCATATTTAAACCTGCTGGAGGCACGGGAATTCTCTTGCATTCCATCTTGCTGCAAGAGGAGAAGGGGGAGGAATGGCTCCCGGCCGGCCTTCAGGAGCTGGGCCGAGCCTCCCCTCCCCCCCTCAGCTCCAGGGTACGGTCCCTGGAATGCTGCGGGAGACCTCCCTCAGGACCCCCCGGGCAACTGAAAGACACCTGTGGGCTGTGCTGCCAAGACCACCGGAGCAGTTTCCAAGACCCGGGAGAGGCTTTCCCTTCCCCCACTCCACAGGGCCCCACTCAGGCCTGGCGGGAGTCGATTTTCCAGCTTTCTGAGACTGAGGAAAACATCAAATAGCTGGCAGCATCAGAGGAAAGGGGTTTTTTCTCCAACATGTAACCCGACGAGAGTAAGCTGTTTAACATGGTATTGAGGTCGGAGGGAGAAGGAGGGGGTGGTTTGTGCCGGATGGAGCGAAAGATGGTGGCAGAAAGAAGAGGGCGGAGCCATGGGCTGCGCGGAGCTTAAATCTACTCTTTGCATGGCTGTGGTGAAACTGTAATACCATAAACTGTTCTTTTCTCTTTAATTCATTTAAAGGATATGGGGGGATTTGAGAATTCTGTAAGCAGCCTGTGGAAAAGAAAAAGTGACCCACGCCAGGTCACTGGCGCTGTATGTTTAGTTAAAAACAGTCACCCCAAGACAAAAGACTTTTTTAAGAGATTTTTGTGAAAAGGAGAGAGTGAATTTCAGGCTGGAATTTGCTTATCCTTAAAACAAGAACGCCCCATGTTTGGCCCATGACTGCAGTATGAAAAGATTGTAAGATTTGCATGGGAGAGATTAGAATGTTTTCATTGCAATAGACTGTTTCCAGGTGGGCAGGACTTTTGCAAGTAGCAGTTTGGAAACCACAGTACAGCAAAGAGAAGACCTCTTTTTTTTCCCTGAGTTTGGAAAGACTTGTTAAGTACTCTAATACTGAACAAAAATTTCATCATTGTTATCCTTGATGCAAGCTGGGTGCAGGTGGAAGTGCTGGAAAAGGAGAGGAATGTTTATTTCTTCTTTTCTTAGTGTTTCTTTCCTTTCTTTTAATTCTAGTAATAGTAAACTATCTTTATACTCTTTAAAGTTTCTGAGCCTGCTTTGTATGTTTCTTCTAATTCATATCTCACAAAAACAAGTAAGTGAACTAAACCACAACACTAATTGGTGTTTCTGTCTGGTTATTGAATCTAACCCCCTACACACGGTCACTTAAATCATGTTGCAGACCACAAATGAAACATGGTCAGCATGTACAAGTCCAGAGCACAGCTTACATTTTGATTTATTTGCTGTAGAGGTGAGATTTTGCTGAGAGTATCTTAATCAAAGCCCTGTAACACATTCTTCAGGAGAAGTTAATCATTAGCTGAATCTCAGTCTCTCAAATAATCTCTGAGTCCATAAGGAGATCTATTAAGAGTCTTGTGCTGCCCTCTGTCTCCCCAAAATCTTTCCAACAGGACTTCTTTGACCAGTTCACAGACTCACATGCTGGAATGGAAGAAGAAAACACATTTACATCTTACACTATTCCTCTCAGGATTTTTCCTCTAATATTCTATGATTACCTGTTGAATTTTAAAGTTCTGTTTCAATTACAAGTTCTGGCTCAGACTACACAGTAACTAAACTTTATGATGTTGTATTTAAGAAATATAGTAGTTGTCTATTACTGAGATTAAAAATTATAGTCACTGATTTTTTTTTAAACTGTCTTCATGCTCTTTCACTTACTCTAATTTGTTACGTGGTCTCCTTATCTGTGAGCTGCCTGGACTGGGAATATATTTTGCTATTTGTGTCCAAAGGTTTATCCACCAAGCAATTTATACACATCACAGGAAAGGTGGGGTATACATCCATGAAATTTCTGGGGAACTTAGCATGAATATCAACTTTATTTTGGAAATGTTGCTTCTTTTGTGGTTATATAATCTCTCACTCAACTGGCCAGGGTCATGTTCTTAGTCAGCAAAGGTCTCTGAAGGCAGTCAACAAGGCAGAGAGGCCTGGACCCAGTATTGTCCCAGTACCAACAATACCTGTCTGTCCCCTAAAGTAGAAACCCAAGAATTGGCAGATATATCCATCTGGGTCCAGAACTGACCACTGCGCAAGGGGAAATGATTTCACAGAGCCAAAAGAGAGGAAGGATGCAAAGAATGCAAGCAGCAGTAATGAGAACAAATTTTTCGGTCAGTCTGCCCGGCTGCAGGCTGTAGCTGTGAAAGGCCAATCATCTCACTGCTGCTGCTACCAAAAGCACAGAATGAGGCATTTCCTGCTTTCCTAAGTATCCGTCACACTATGCTCCACAGTGACCAGGTGTTTGCATTAGCCTTGCCTCTTGTGCCTCTTTACATGCCATCACTATCAGCCCGGCGGTAGCCTAAAGCTCTTCCCAACGTCTCCCACCACCCACAATGTGTGTTTACCAGCTTGCCCTGTCCTGTGATCAAGCTACAGAGATCAAGGTGCGGGCAAATTCAGGAGTGTCTCCTCAAAACTATGGTCTCTGAGCAATTTGGGACCACAGGAGAAAAATCTTCTCTAATCCACTTTACCAGTAAGTTTCTGAAACCTGTTGTTTGTGTTTCTCAAGCCCAGTAGCTTTGAGGTCAAACTTCAGCCAGGTTATTAATGGCAGCAGGGCCAGAAAGTAGACAAGCCATGGATTACTAGTGGAAACATGGCCCTTTGTACAAAGGCAGAGGAAGCAAAAAGTGGTAGATGAATGTCACTAGGACCTAGGGACTGCAGGTAGGAAAGAAGACACACTTGTAGAACATCCCACAAAACTCTCCACACCTTTATGCACTGTGACTGATCTGATTCAACCTGCAGCCTTCTAACCACAGTCCCTCAGATCATACTGAGCTCTTCAGAAACCTTCACTCACTGCAAGGTGTAAAGGAACAAGTAAGGTTTTGGAGTTGGATCAGCCATCTAATATTGTCCTGAATTAATTCAGGTGTGATGTAGAATACATCTTTAGGAAGACACCAGTTTTGATTTAGAAATAGGATCCTACCAGCCCACAACACATAGGAGTCAAAGGAGGATATTAGCTCCAAACATGAAAGAGAATTATGGAGTAGAATAAAGAACTTCACATATAATGTGTCAAATTTTCAACAAATGTTAAACAACTCAGTCTCTGAAGCCAGAAGAACTATGTTGATGTATGCCATTGTAAGAACCTGAGTCAGAGTTTTAGGACTTTTTTCAAGGAAAGCTTTGCACTTTATTTTAATGCTGCTGTTGAAAGAACAGGTGGGGGTTTACATTTCTGCAGTTTGATGAAGTGTACTGTACTTTGTACCTGATAAGAATAATATGGTTTTTTATATATTAGGTGGGTAGAATAGAAGATTTATGTCCTTAATGATGCGTTTCCCTTGCTTTTATGTATTTGGTGTTGCAAATGACAACTTTGTAAGTAATGCAACTTCACTTAATTACATCCCATTTTCTTCAAAACAAGTAGGGATGTGAATTTTCAAGGGGACTTGCCTTTGTAGAAAATCTGAAGAGCTAAAAATGAACTGCTGCATAGCTAAAAGGACAAAGAAATGGTAGTAAGAACCAAATTGAAAAAATGCTAGATGTCAAGTCAGCTGGTAATTTTGCTGCAGAGAGACCAATTCCCCTCAATGATTTGGAAGGAGTAAGAATTATTAATGCAATTAATGCAGATTTTTTTTCATTTAAAAATACAGTCAAAGATCCCCATCCCTGGAAATCCTCAAGGTCAGGTTGAATGGGGCTCTGAGCAACATGATCTAGTGAAAGGTGTCCCTTCTTCCAACCCGAGGTTGGAACAAGATGATCTTTAAGGTCCCTTCCAACCCAAACCATTCTATGATTCAAAGATATTAAACATGGTATGATTTATTAGTTTGGATGAAAAATGTGTTTTCTGTAGGATTAATGGTATGCAAAATACATTCAAAACGTGAATGGACAATGCAGAAGCACTGAACAACCCAGCTCATTGTGCACAGCTAACAAACCAACTGCATTAGCACAGGTGACCCAGGAATACCCAGAGCCCAGAGTAATGTCTGGTGGCTGAACACACTTAACTGCTCAGATGCCTAAAGTGGTTACTTAAAAGTGAGCCTAATGGTCTCCACAGAACTGGCTCAGAGTTTTGATTTGCAGAGAAATCAGCCTCCATAAAAAGCAGACAGTCCAAGGATGCAAAGAGAAAATATGCAAGGAGACATAAAGGAAATCTGAGCCATGCTCAAGAAAACTTGATTCACTGTAAATGTTGCTACAGCTGAAGCTCTTCAAGAGCGGTGCAAGAGCAGGCAGGATGTGGTGGATGAGCTTTGTGCAGGCAGGATACATTATTTGAAGAAATATGCTGGGATGATTTCAAGTGACATTCATTTCAAATCAGTTGGCAAGTTGCTGGCAAGACAGAGAGGTCATGTGGGTTTCTTATGAGAGAGGAAGTGTTCTCATGTTGCACCACCCAGCTGGAGCACGAATTTCATCCCTAAAGCCACAGACAGCATGTACAGGTGTCGATTCTTTTGTTCTCTTTCTCTCTTTTGGCAGAAACAGTTAGAAGACGTTTTTCTTGACATTACTCTTTGTCAAAAATAAAAAAAATCCCATGGAAAACACTCTGTATCATTTCAGGCATTGAAATACAGAAACTAGGCTTGGTAGAAAAACATCTAGTGGTACATGATTAAATTGTTACAATCTGTCATGTTAAAGGATCTGAGATCAGTGCTGGCTAGGACTTACCTGATGTGTGTCAATACAGCGTGGAGCTGTTTTTTTATTAACCCTTCTCTCTCCTGGCAGCATCAAATAACATGGCATTGGCAGTGTAGGGAAGGTTCTGGAGGTCTGTCCCTCTAGCAGAGGTACTCTGGTCCTCCTGCTCAGTGGGACTTGTAAATTTTCTGATGCAGTTTCCAGAAAACCTTCCTGGTTTCAGGTGTGATTGTATTCCTGAAATTTATTTGTCATGCTAATTTTTCCATCCTTTGTATCTTACCAAAGACAAATCTTTATCTGATATCTAAACTGTTTTACAGCATTCTCAAATTTACAATTATTATACCCAACATTAAAGATATTTGGTTACTTTAATTAAAAACTGTTGTTATGTAGCACTTAGGCATTTAGCTAGAGCATTTTACTGCATAATGCTGGAGTAATTACTCGGAGTTGTCACCCAGGGTGTCTAGTATGGATATTGTATTATTCATATTGTAGCTAATCACCTTCTGGTAAGTATAAAACCTCATATTTGCTAGCACTGTGATGCTAACACTTAACACGAAGTTCCTACTAGACACTCTCCTTTGTGACAACACAGTTTTCAGGAGTCGCAGGGGAAAACAAGGGAGTGAGGTTTTGTCTAGACTAGTGTGTAGCAGACTGCCTGCTGCGTAGGCAGGCACTGACATTTGCCTGTAAGCTGAACTAGGAAGATGCAAGGTCAAGATGATGCACAGTCTGGGAGTGCATTACCTGGGCCCCAGACCTGAGGTGATATTGCAGGCCTCTTGCAAAGCTGTGTTAGTTGGAGGGCAGCAGCCTTCTAAGCTGTTGTGGTTATTGGCAATTTAATCCTGTATCACTTCTACCTAATGGAGTCATTCCAATCCCTCCAAGATCAAAGTTTCTCATCTGGCACAAGTGAAACAAGGTATGGACAATTGCAGGGAGCTGATATCAGCTCTCCAGGAACCCTCTCTGAACCTGAGGGAACTGCTGAAATTCTGGGGAACCCCTAGCCAGACTGGTTAGAAGTCAGGCACTGCTGCGTAAGAATGAAAAATCCATGAAAGGCATGGAAAGGAAAAGTTAGTGTAATATTAAAACTAGAAATATCCATTTTGTCAAATGAAATGCCCTGCTGTTTGATCCCATTTACCAGAGTAAGGCTTGGTTTTTAAATTACATGTCAGATATAATTTTGCACTGTGGACATGAAATGTGGGACTGTTCTTCAAAGAAAGAAAAGATCAGCTCAGATCCAAGTGCCTGACTAACAGTGAGTTCTCCTGCCTAATGGTTACACATTTGGCAGCCAGCTGCAGCCTCGAGTGAGGGTTTGGAAAGGGGCCATGGACACTGACAGCAGTGTCCAGTGCTGACTCAGGAATTTCCATCTCCCTTGGAGGCATCCCTGTTTTGCAGTGGATTCTGCCAGGTGGACCCAGAAAGCAGAACACCTCCATACTTCCCTTAGGATCACTTGGCAGCACCTGCAGTGAGCTCATTTCAGGGAGAAGCCACAGTGTTTGTGCAGGAAAGGACAGAGACAGAGGAATAGGAACCAAGTGATAACACCTCCTTGTGGGCTTTCCGAGTTAAATCAAGAGACACTGGCCTGTGAGCACAATAGCAAAACCCCGAATTTCCTTTCCTTTCTTGTGGAACAACACTTCTGAATACATATTCAAACTTACTTCAAGAGGTTGTCTTCCTCTTACAAGCCATTTCTCTACCTTATTATCCAGCCTTATTGTGTCTTTGCTAAGTGTGCCTGTTGGGATGTGAAGGCAGAATTAGCACCTGTGTTTCTATTCACTTTCTGTCTTTCTCTGCCTGAATTTTCAGGCTAGAAGAAATTTTAATGGTGATTATCTACCTTACTGATGTGATGGGAAGATTCAATCATTCTGTTCTTTAAATTAAAAGCCTTGAACACTTAGAATAGAAGGCAGTCCCCAGGGGCAATTTTTAATTAAGTTTTTTCTCATTGATTATAATCCATACTAATGTCTACAGGTCTCAAGGCAGATCCGAGCTGCATTGTGAAAGGTGCTGTATGAATCTGGGGAAAGAAATTCATCTCAGCTGATTTTAGCCATCCAAAAGTGAAGCACTTGTGCTGTGCTTGCTGAAAGGGTTCTCTCTACAGTGTAAAACACAACAGCAAACCATCCCATTATGTGATATGAGTTTTAGAAAGGTGGGATCAGTCTTCTTCTGGAGGTGCCTCTGTCCATTAACTAAATAAGAAGTTTGTCTTGGTGTCTTGGTCTAAGGATGCTCAGGTGAGAATCAGCCCTAGTGTGTGGTCTTTTGCACCACAGGAAGAAATAGCTCCTTAGCCCATCTGAATTCTAATTTCTGCAGCAAACAATGAAACAGGAGAAATTAGAAAAACAGTACTGAGTGGTGAAATTACTTGCACGTGTTTCAAAGTAGAGAGGGAAGCAGCACTCAGACCTTCTTGCCCCCTTACTCCAGTGCTGGGTCACCAACTCAACTGGAGAGTCAAACAATATCTCCCTGACTCAGCAAAGATGAAAGCTGGTTTACTCAGGATGAGGTGAGATTCCAAAGGGCATTATTTGCAATGGTTTCCATGCAATTGTGTTTTACTTTCCCCAAGAGGGAGGCAGAACTTGAGGAAACCTTGCAGATTTTTGCTAAGATCTCTGATTTTCTCCCTACAGGAAGCTCTTCACACCAAAATTAGGTTTGGGTGTGTTGGTCTCCATGTGATTGTCCAACTGAAGTCTCTGATTT
Organism: Daphoenositta chrysoptera; assembly: GCA_013397915.1. Lineage (NCBI taxonomy): Eukaryota > Metazoa > Chordata > Aves > Passeriformes > Daphoenositta > Daphoenositta chrysoptera. The sequence goes on from VZRO01006625.1 coordinate 64,416, forward strand.
TGTCCTTATTTCATATTCATATTCAGTTTGATATCTACACCAGGTACTCCATCCTCAAGACCCTGTCCTTGACAGCTTTTTAATCACATGAATGGTCAGTTAGAGAGTTGGATTGAGTGAGTTGAGCACAATGGATTTTTTTTTCTTCGTTTTCACTCTCTCTCTCTATTTACAGATTTTTCTGGGAATAGACAAGAACTTCCTGTAATGTGTTCATTATTTGAAAAGATTCATGCATTTTGCAAGCCAATAATTCTTAGCATGTAGATTGTTCACCAGTAATTTGTTGAGGATATTTGGAATGCATGCAATGTTGGTTAGATACATAATTCACTTCATATTGTTACTGTGCTCTGATTGTGTAATTTATATAATAAAATATAAGGCAAATTATGAATTTTACAATTGCTTGAACAACAGGAAATTTACTCTTGGTGAATATTTGCAGATTCTGTCTCAACATTCATTTTTCATGAGCTTTCATTTTGGCAAAGATGCTTTGCTACAATATTTCTGGAAAGCAAACATCAAAAGGATCTTAAATACAGACAAAACATTTAGGGAAAGAAACTTGCATTCAATGGAAAGCACTCACTATGTTCGTCCAGGACTGCTGCTGTGTTGTTTTGCCCAGTCCTTCATTTCACTGCTGGTCTGAAGATTGAAAGCGTCTGTCAATGGAAATAATAGAGAGTAAGAAAAACTGAAAGTCACTGTGTACCCAGCACTAGCTCCATGATTCAGGACTCCAAGTCATGCACTGGACAGCTGAAACAGAGACTGCCTCCAGGTATCTTCTCTGCCTCTTTGGGAGGTCTCCCCTCCACACTAACTGTGCTTTCCTATTCATTTATCCAAAACAGACATTCATCCTCTTTTTTTTTTTCTAATGATTGGCCACCTTGCACCCTGTAGAGCAGCCACAGCTGGGCCCAGGCTACTGCAGGCACTTCACAGCTGCCTTCGGGCTCCCCACGGGTACAGGTTGCACTTCTCTGCCTGCCCAGACCCCAAGCTTGGGAAGGCTTCAAGGAAGAAAGGAAGAGGCATCTGGCTCCCTGCTATGGCTGAGGGAACATCTGAGCACAATGGGACAGCCAGCAAACCAGACTTGGGACACGCTACCACTTGCAGTAAGCTTAGGAGCAATCCCTTGACATAGCAGAGGTTGCTGGCTTGGGATTTACTTTTTTGGGTTTTTTTAAAATTTCTTTGCAGTTGAGCTCTACCAAGTCACTCAAGCGAAGTGTGGCAAAGCTTGAAAGCCCTTAAGACATTATTTATTTATTTTTACAAATCCTGGAATAAGTCTGTTTAGTTGTTCTGAGGTTGTTTTATCATTTTGGATATTTTTTTCTGTTTTTTTTCCACTAGTTTTAGCTGTAGAGTCCTTTGGTTCTAAGCCTCAGGGTAGTCTAGGTAAAATAGTGGATAAAAATCATGGCATTCACTCGACAGGCTGAGTTCTCCCTCCTGCTGCTGGTCTTCTGCTGACCCATAGAGTGCTAGAGTGGAAAGGCTGGGAGAGCTATTGTATCCACCAGTAAACTAGAGTGTCGGGGGTTGGGGGCATTGGAATTTTTTTCTCCATCCCATCTCCACCCCACCTCCATCTCATGTTACTAAGAGACAAATGGCTAGATGCTCAGAGCTATTAAGTCTTTTGTAAAAGACAAAGACTATGGCTGGGTGTGGTGAGGACGAGGCTCAGTGGCCAGGGGGCGAGACCTCGTTGGGACCGACACGGGTTCGTCGGACACCGGGAGGAAAGGGACTGCTTTTCTGGGCTCTGACTGCGACCGCAGGAGATCCAACCATGCGCTGCCTTCTCCTTCTGGCTGGGTGAGCTTTTGGCTGGGGAAAGGTGTGGGATCCAACTTTTTT
>VZRO01006625.1:66615-79010 GCA_013397915.1 Daphoenositta chrysoptera
GGAGCTCCACAGCGCCCCTGCTGCTGCAACCGCGATTACACCACACAGGAAAGTGCGTGGCAGCCCAAAGGACACCTGCTACTGGTTTCTGGTTTTGTTTGCTTGTTGTTATCCTGTTATTGCTCATTTACTCTGCTATAGATACTAGTAAAAACTGTTATTCCTTTTTTCCCATACCTTTGCCTGAAAACCTATGATTTTGAAGTTCAAATAATTTGGAGGGAAGGAGGGTCACATTTTCTACCCTAAGGGAGGGTTCAACCTCTCTTAACAGGCACCTGTCTTTCAAACCAAGACATAGAGCCAAGATTTTTAATCAAACTTTGCCATTTGTCTGTATGCGCCCATGTGTGTTCATGAAAAGCACTGACCTAATGCATTGTGAGCAGTGGAGCCTTATTTGACTGTATTTGGCTACAATGTGGATAACTGGGGCTAAATTTTTCATTATTGCCCTGAAATTGGGGAAATTGCATCAACATTTCAGTTGGCCACTGTTATCAGTTATCCATGTGGACAATTGAAACATGTATCATGTGCCTTTCTGGGCTTGGCACTTGCACCCAAGGCTTCACCTTGGGTGCACAGTGCGAGTGCATCAGTGACTCTCCCTCTGTGGAACAATGCACAGCACGGCACATGCTGTTGGGGCTGAGGCAATTGGTGTAGGGACTGATTGCCATCTCCTTGGTGGAGGTATAGGAACATGGCTGCTCTAGACATGGAAGTGAAAGAGGACAAAATCTCTTCTGCCAGCCTTCATGAAGCAGCAGCAACCTCCCTGTGCAGTGGCTGCTTGCTCTGTACATGCCCGGCTGCAGCCCTTAATTAACTTCCCTGGCTGAACAGAGTCATTGCTAATGAAGCTGCTAATTCTGAGAGCAGGGGGCATGTTCCATCACTTAGTGCATTCCTGTGATTCCAGAATCCCATAAAACCCTGTTTTCCTCATCAGTTATCTCCTTTTGTATCTTTTATATTTATAATTCTACTTCTCTCATTTCCCACATGGCTGTCTGTGCACTGGCTTCAATTACATTTCTGCAAAAATCTATCTGAGCAGGGTACAAAGCTTCAGTTCGAGATTTACCAATATCTAATCTCAGGAGAAAAGTGCCATGTGAAGTACAAACCCCAAACTGGATTTATGTGCTCACTTGGAATTAACACAAGCCTCTGCATGAGATTTCTTTCCCTCCTCAGAATTAATTCTGTCCATAACTAGTCTGACAAAAATAAAAAAAAACCTAGATTTTTTTCTTGTTGTTGTTCACTATTTGCTATTGTCAAAACACCACTATTTTTGCCAGGGATCAAAGGTGCTCCATGCAATTGAAGGTTTAATATCTGATACAGCCTCTAGCTCAGTCTCCAAATAGATGTAAACCTCACCAATGTGGCATCCTGAATTTTTTTTTTCCACTGCTTTGTGTTTTTTTTAACTGCATCTTATTCTCAAGGCAGCTTGTCCTAGAAACTTCAGATGAAGTTTAGTAGAAAGGTCTTGGAATTAGTTTTGAGAGAAGGAAAATCTCAGAGGGAACACACCTTTCAGAAACTCAAAAACTTCAAAATAACACAAACTCCAGAAGATACTGAAACAGTGAGCAAGGGCTGAAGGAAGCCTGTGCTTCCAACTGAACAAACATAATTAAGGTGGTGTTTTTCACTCAAATTTTCTGTCAGGCAATCCCACTACCTCTGTTGCTACTTATTGCACTCTGTTAGTCACCACCTCCTGTAGGCCACTCTGCAAAGCTCCTCACTGTTACTGATAAGGTGGGAACACACAGGTTTTGGGACAATGGGCAAAAAGGAGGAGGATGTCAGCACTACTTTGGTGTCAGAGGCAAAACAGCAGGTACCAGGTTAGGAGAACTGGTTCCATAGCACCCAGTAGCAGGCATTAGGTAGCCTCTTGGAAGCCACGTGGCTGTAAAACCTTTTGTAGGAACTTTGTGAGCCACAGTCTGGAGAAAAACTTCTGCAGACCTCTTGCCCTTTCTCATCACTGCTCTCCCTTTCAGCTAGAGAAGAGAGCAAGAAGAAGAAAGTTTCTGCTGAGTGGCGAGAATAGAAAATGTTTGGGCCAGGAAGGAAAGGAAATGACAGAAGCTGCAGCTGGTTGTGGTGAACAAGCTAGATCCCAAGGCAAAAAAAGCAGGGAAGCCTGAGCAGGAGGATGTGCACAGGCAGCAAGAAGAGAGGCAGTAATAGAGCTAGCTATTTGCTCAATTAATTGTCATTTGTTTAATTTGTAATTTAGAAATGGAATGATTTTTTGTGATTCATTCAGAGGAAATTTCCCGAGGTGCTGAGAGCAGTTTCCTAAAATGAAAGATGATATTCTCTGATTAACAAGATAGTTATTGCACTCTGGGCTGAGGGGGCTGTTATGGCAAGGCGCAGCTTAGCAACACATCTCTCTAGTTTTAAACCTGTTAAGGAAGCTTCATGTCCCACCATCCAGGAACCACTCTGGCAGACACACTCCACCACCCGAGCTGGGACTGAGGCCCCTTCACAGCTACACACCCCACACTCACACAGTCCCACCAGGTGCCCTTACTAGCTCGACCCCAGACTGCCCATAGCAGAGTCTGAGATGTCCAGATCCTTAAAATAATTAAATCTTGGTGCAATAACAAAACAACAGCTCAAGCTGGTGCCTCCAAGGAGGGATCCCAAGCAAAGGAAACCCTCATCTTTTATTCTCTCTGGGGGCTGGGGGTCCTTGGATCCTGCTGTGTCTCTGAATGTCCCATAACCTGGGCTCAATGCCAGTATTATTGGCTTTGTTGTTGTCATTATTAAGAAAGGAGGAAGACTTAACTCAGGAGATTATAATGATCTTTTATCAAGAATTGAGGGAGACTTGAGAAAAACATGAACCTACACAACAGTTAAAAAAGCCAGACACCATTACTGGTCTTGGTTTAAAGCTTAGAGATGTTAAAGAAATAAAAATAAAGGACTAATAATGAAGTGCAAAAAACCTTAAAATGTGTCATCTTATTAACCATTACCAAAACTGGGTTTTTTTACTTTTAATTCTGTATTGACTCTATTGATTTAGTCTTCTTTAAAACAGTAGTCTGTTCAAAGATACTTATGTACTTTACCCTTTTCTCTTCAGAGGAACAATATATTGAAAGCAAATATCGACTCTAGAATATAGAAGTTAAAATACATACTGCAGGCTTGTGCTTTTGTCCTGTATGTTTTAATGGAAATAGAGAAGTAGTGCTGCTAAGCCAGAAACAGGAGATATTTTTAGCTGCTGAATATTAGTAAGTCAAGGGGTTCCATATCTTTCATGAAAGCATGAAGAATATAGAAATATTGGGCTGTATTTAAAAGGACGTATCTATTAAAAATAGCTGTAGGAGTACAAAACACTAACAGATTGAAGAAAATTTGAGTTCAGCTTTGTCTCCCTTGCAGACCAGGGATGTTTGTGAGCAGAACTGCACACAGTCCTGTAATGACAGAATAATATACTGAAAGTGCATATAGCATCCTGCAGGATTTCAAAATCATTGCATATCCAAAAACAACAAGGTCATGGTTATTATAGAAGAGAGAGGCTAGTCAATAACATTCAGGGAAGGATGGACATCCCTAGGCACAATTCTGAGTGCCCAAATTCTACCTGGGATAAAAAATCATTTAGTGGCAGTAGTTCTGCAATCTGTGTATCAAAGCATCATTTACACCTGGACAGAAATATTTTTTACTCTCATTTTAAGCAAATTTAGTGCAGACCAGAAACTACACGGGAGAAAGGGAGAGACAAGCTGAGCACATTATTTATTATTAACATTATTACACTTCAAAGGTGCAGTAAACGGAGAGATTTAGGTTCCACCTGGTTAGGCACTGGACAAACAGAGTCAACAAGGCAGTATTTGTTCCCCATCCCCCCTTTTTTTTCATTCCCCCTCAGTGGTCCTTCTGGGAAATACACAGGGTAATAACCAAAAGCCCTGAATTTAACCTCTCTGAAGTCAGGATTTTTTAATCTTACAATAGGCCACTAGTGCTCGGAAACCCGATGTTCTGGATTTCACCAAATGAAGGGAGATAAAAGTGTCTCTACATACATTACCCATAGCATGAGTAAAATAATGTAAGGTTTGTGAAGGAATGAGTATCAATGTATCTACCTGTGCCAGTGATTTCTAGCTGGAAGGGATGAGCACCACAGCTACTGCCACCCACTCGGAGCTACAGCTTCCAGTTTTACTAGTGCTGATACTTTTAATTCCCAAAAATGTTCTCAATCACTTTCCACACTAAAGGACACAAATTTTGTTCTTCAAGGTAACTGTAGAAACCATAAGAAAGAAACTTTTCAGAGACCAAACACACTCTTTGTAGAAACGTGTCAGAGGAATGCAAGAAGAGCTGGCCTGGCTCTGAGTAGTGCTGAACCCAACTGAGCTTCCTTTTTCTGATGTGCCCAAGAGGGGATGCACAGAATGAAACAAACAGCCAGCACACTGTGATGCCCACATACATCCATGAATGTGTTGAGGCTTCCTAAGGCAGAAGTCACACTCAGTTCATTGTCTTAAATAGCCATTAGTGCACCGGCACTACACAGAGGATGCATGGATTTATCATTGTTCAAATTCCACTTCTTCCACTAGGCAAAGTTCCCTCTTTTTCGTTGTACTTGCTGTCCCTGAAAACTTTTCTTAACACTCAAGATAAATGTGAGACAATAAAGCTCAGCTTTTACAGCACTTTTAATGCAAAATGGATCCTTAAGCAATTTGCCGAGTTAAATCACACAGTTACAGAATTAAATAATGTAAATTTAATTTTTGCAGCTTTAATGTATTATTCCTTGTTTTATTGCTACTGTCCAATTTGAGTAATTCTTTCCCTTCTTTTTAGTGCTATTATTTAATATTTATATAACAGTGCTGATCAGAGGTCTCAATAAGACTGATCTGAGTGTTGTACAGCTGAGTAGTCACATGTTATGCTCCTCCAAAAGCAGATCCTGAAAGATGGGATGCCATCCAGAGGGACCTGGACAAGCTTGAGAAGTGGGCCTATGGGAATCTCACAGGGTTTAATAAGACCAAGTGCAAGGGGCTGCAGAGCAACCCCTGGTATCAACACAGGCTGGGGGATGAACAGACTCAGAGCAGCCCTACCCAGAAGGACTTGGGGGTGCTGGTGGATAAGAGGCTGGACATGGCCTAGCAATGTGCACTCACAGCCCAGAGAGCCAACTGAATCCTGGGCTGTATGAAAAGCAGCATGGACAGCAGGGCAAGGGAAGGTATTCTGCCCCTCTGTTCTGCTCTGGTGAAACCCCACCTGCAGTGCTGCATCCAGCTCTGGGGTCCCCAGCACAGGAAGGACATCGATCTGTTGGAGCAAATCCAGAGGAGGGACAAAAAGATAATTAGAAGGAGGGAGTACCTCTCCTATAAGAAAAGGCTGAAAGAATTCGTTTTATTCAGCCTGGAGGAAAGAAGGCTTTGGGGTAACCTAATTGCTGCCTTCCAGTACCTGAAGGGACCCTACAAGAAAGATGGAGAGACTATTTACGAAAGCATGGCTTCCAAACTGAGAGAGAGGAGGTTTAGATTAGATATTAGGAAGAAATTCTTTACTGTGAGGGTGGTGAGGCACTGGACCAGGTTGCCAAGAGAAGTTGTGGGTGTTCCATCCCTGGAAGTGTTCAAGGTCAAGCTGGATGAGGCTCTGATCAATCTCATCAGAGGAAAGGTGCCCATGGAAGGGGGGTTGGAACTAGATGATCTTTAATCCAATGCAATCCCTTCCAATCCAAGCCATTCTATGATTCTGTGATTCTATGATTTCTGAACCTTCAGAGTTAAATTTTGCTTTTTATATCAGTGGTAAAACTTAATTGGTTTTGCTGAAGCTCTTAGAGCTCTTAGAACTTCAGTCCAATTATGGACACTTGATGATTCAGTCATCTCTAGTCTGATTGCAGGTGAGACACTCGTGGTTTTAAAGGTCCAAAGATGTTTTTTTGGATGTTGTACCTAGAGTTACAGCAATTATTGGTTCATGCTTAAGGCACAAACATGGCAGTGAGGTCTTTGGTGTGCACTGTGCCAGTGGGCAGAAGTCTGGTGAAAACTTGGCCGAGGAGACAGGCATGAGCTCTTTGAATGTCTGGTCAGGGTGATGTGTGCAAAATAATATTCAAAACTGCAGTCTCATTGACTGCTGAGCTCTGGCAGAGAACTGTCAGGAGACAACGAGCATTGACAGGCCCAGCCTCTATCTAGTCAAGTGGCCAGAGGCACAGAGAAATGTGGAGGTGTTCTTCCCAAGGGATTGGGCACCAGTGTGTGGTGGAGAAGAGTGACTAGCTCTGCTTGAGACATTAGACTTGCTGGGGCCACAGGCGCATGCACAAGCATCAGTGCTTGAATCAAGCCCACGCTTTAATTCCATGACTATTTCTAGAGTGGCAACTTCTGACTCCCTGCAGTTTGCTAGCAGAACTGAAAAATTGCTTCAAGTGTCCTGACCTTTTATTCTGAGCCAGCTTTCCCCAGTCCCTTGAAAACAGCAGTGAGCCCCAGGGGACCACAGCCTGCAGGCTGCAAACTGCTGTCCTAAATACTCCTAAGGCTGTTCTGAAGTGCCAACTTCCCCAAGGATGCAGAAAAAGTGACCTTCGCACAACCTTTCTGGAGAGGCAGACCCAGAGAAAAAAGAAATATTTTGGCTGGCTCCAGTGAAGTAATCTTTCATGGGCAGTTATCTGCAAGCAGGAGACAATATTACGAGCACCAGATCTGATTCCTTACAGTGGAAGCTCCTGTCTGTTTATTTTTTATCACATGCTGAGTAGCAGCCAAGTCCCGCCCTGTGGCCTTTCACAGACCTTATCTACATCTTCTTCCTCATGTCCTTCAACAAAATCTGGCCAGAACTTTTTCAACAGAAGATTGGTTATTTTTTCCTTTTGCCAGTCAATGAACAAAGACTGTGCCAGGAGACTGTATTGATTTTTTAACACTCTGAGGAAAAACAGATTTCCTGTCAACTTCCTTTTCTTCTGGCCAGCCACCCATGAAACACTGCAGATTCAAGCATCTGCTATCCCTGGGAATTTTGAAGGGAAAGTGCTCAGACCAGGCAGAGCTCTCCAGAGATGGCACCTCAAAACTCTGATGTTCAAGTGACCTGGGAAACACTATGGATTTTACCAAGAAAAATCGTAATATGGTAACATTTTGTGAGTCCTGACCCACAGTAGTTGTGGGACTTTAACTCAATGGATTGCTCTGTCCTGATAATCTTCCTCACATGATGCTCACGTAACATCTGATCATCCCTGTGGCACAACTGCACTCATTTTTTTGTTCTTCCACAGCTTGCCCCCCCTTTCATTGAAAGGAATATCCCCTTCTCGTCACCATTGTCCCACCCAGGCAGCATTTCACTGAAGCCCTCTCAGATGACTATTCTGTTCTTCTCCCTGGATTTTTTTTCCAAAAATTTGTGCCAGAATAACATTTTCAAAAAGCTCATTTCCCCGTATTGCTCCAGACAAACCTTTGAGGCACATCAAGATATTGTGGAAAATCAGAGAGCAGAATGAAGGTGTATTTTCCTGTGAGAACTCTTGCCCTTGCTGCTCTCTGCAGATCCTCTGTTGCTGTCTGTGGCATTTCTCTGGAGGCTGCTGTCTGAATGACAAACAAGTGAAGGGACAAGAATGAAAGCTCCCAGGATACCCTGAAGGGCCTTTCCACTGCTGCAGAGAAGTACCCTCCAGGTGTCAAAAGGAAACCTCTGAATATCCAAACAGAAGTGCCCTCTGAGCCTTTCAAACCAAGCAAGGCTTCCCTTAGATTTAAGGCTCCCTTTAACCTTGCTTGATTTGGTGCAAGCCTGAGGGCTCTTCGTGCTCCAGCCATCAGACAACAATTTAGAGACATGTGGCCATGAGCAGCCTCCCTTTCCCAGTGAGGGAAATACAGGGAGAGTCCTTTCCCTGGGCATTTTAAGCAGCTTTTTCTAAGGGAGCCTTTTTCAACTGACTTTGCTTCAGGTCCAAAGTAAATGCAGCACTTAAACAGGGTACCGGAACATTATGTGTGTATTGGAAGCCCTAAAGAATTCAGGAGAACAACACCACTCATTCATTTTGGACAGTGCTGGCTATGGGAGACTTGGGTGTGATTGGTTTTACAGAGAGCCATACTTGTTGGCTTTGAGGCCAAGCTGAGTTACTCAGATTAAAGTCACACTCTGAAATTAAAGTTCTGTATATTTATTAGTTTTTTTCTAAGGTGGATCCATAACTGAAATTTCAAACTCCAACAATTAAATGAAAGAAACTGGAGAGAGAGTGTGCTGAACTGGGCCTCTGCCTTCCTAGACCACACCTTTGTTTCAAGCTTCTCAGGAGACCAGAAGAGACTAAGAAGAACTGTTTCTAGTAGCTAGTGGTGTTGTTGCTCTGACTGTGAAGTCAAGCAGTATTTTTGTATCTAATTTCCTCTCAATTATAAACTATAATAGGGCAATATAATGGTTCCTTCTGCCACATTTTCAGGCACATGTAATATCTGGTATACAGGAAATAACAACATAATATAATCTCTTACTTGGTTACCTTCCTTCCTTAATACTTTAATAGATGCCTAAAGTAGCTTTTATGGTTGAAAAAAATTTATCAGTTTACAAATTAGCAGCCTGACGTGAATTTTGCAACCACTAAGTGACTTTTCATTTCTAGCAAGACATCTGTTTGGATTTTTGTTTTTATAGGATTAGTGTGTATGAAATACAAGTGATATGAATGACTCAGCCACATAAAATAAAATTTTGAGACATCCATGATTGTTTCTTCCTCTTATAGTCTGTTCTTCCACCCATACTTCCCTCTTCAAAACTGAAAATCGGCTGCACCGTTTTCCCTTCAGCCACAGGAAAATGTGTCTTTTCCTCTAGGAAATCAGTTGGGCTTGGGAGAACAAACCAATGGTGATAACACACACTTTACCTTGGGAGATGAGCAGCAGATCTTAGAGTCTGTATAATTGTCACAAGCCTTTAAGTGACTTGTAAGGCTAAAAGATGGATGATTCCAGCCTCCTCGGGTGGGAAAAGATACCTTAGATACCGTAAAAACTCAATTCCCAGGAGAAACTTAAAGGGAGTGGATTCATTTAAAAAATAAAATAAAATCGAATGAGACAAATCTATGCATTTGCCTGGGATTATAAACACCAGTTTGATGTCTCTGACAGCCCATCTTCAGCTTCTATTCATGTCCTGAGAGTAATTAGTGTTATGAACTCCATTCCTATCCACATGAGAAGCTTTCAGGTAAGTATGATAAAGTACAGAAAAGCACTCTGTTAAAAGAAATATAAAAGTTTCACTGAACTTCAGCAATTTGGTCTCAATGCCTTCTGGGTAATTTATTTTCTTTTTTTCTACATAATAAAATGAAACAAATCAGGGAGAAGAACAATCCAAGGCAGCAAAGGATTAAGAGGAAAAGGTGCACTGCTTAGTTAAGTGAGTTCTCAGACCAGAATTGCTGCAGTGCCATCCCACATGGCAGTTTGCTGGAACAAAGCCAGGGGGAGCCATGAACCCCCAGTACATCAGGGGGTCAGATTGTCTCTCACACAGCTTCTGCAGCACAGCTGGCCTCTTCTACTGGCTTGAATCACATCAAATACAAACCTCCCTCCCCAGCTTGAGAGAAACCACAAGCAACAGTGTCTCTATGGCAGGGGAATATGAGCCTTCATGGCACAGACTCCCCACCCTCGGATGTTTGCGCTGAGAATTTCCGGCTCTGTGGAATGGGCTTTGTCAGTCCTGGGAAACAGAAGAGACAAAAGCGACCATTTGGGATGCCTAGAGATTAATCTCACTTTTAGCCATCTGAAAAGGCATCCAGTACAGGTCTCAATCGTTCTGTAGTCAGCAGAGAGTGACCACCACCTCCCACCACTTGCCATATCCTTCCCTGTGCTCTCCACAGCTGTTGCAGCCAGGGATGAAGTGTCTTCAGAAAGCTGAAGCACTGTAACGAACCATCAGGGGGAACTGGGTAACTTAATGAAACAGAAATATGAATAGATGGAGGTACCATGGAAAAACAGATCTGAATTCTTTCTATGGTCAAAATACATATGAAGATGCTGCAGTCATATGGGTGCCAGAAAAAAATACTGTAGAAATCAGCAGTGAAGTCTGGCTCTACTTTCGCTCTTCATAAATACGTTGATGTTACTGAAAGCAGAATGTTAGGCAACATATTAGCTAAAATTATAAAAGCTATAGGGGGAACTTCATTTTCAATGAAACCACTGCCTCTGAAAAAAGTTACAAAGTGATAAGAAGTCTCAAAACCATACAAAAGGATTATTTCCCTTTTAAATACTTAGAGAACCTGCCCCAACATTTGCTGGAGTGTGCCTGAGTGTGACTTTGTAGCTCTGCATGCCTCAGGGATTTTGCAGGCAGGAAACGAAAGGTGACATGACTTCAATTGAGTAACAGTTCCCTGAAAATTCAATGTATTAATCCTTCTCGCCTCGAGAGAAGCAAAAGGGACGTTGGTTTTTCGTTTGTTCTTTCTGTTCAAAAGTCAAAGTGTAGGTCTGTACTAGCAACTAAGAAGAAAATTAACTCTATTCCATCTGAAAGCAGAACAGACAAGACCTCAGTCAGGTGTCACTCTGTGGTAGGCATTTCTGTGGGTAGTCTCTGAGTTTGACAGAGTTAGTAGCTAGAAGAATACCAGGCAAAGTACAAATACAGCTGCCTGTATAAGAGTCTCCCTGATAACCACTTCTAGGCACTGTCACAAGCAGCACACATACTAAATCATTTTGTCCCAATAGGTACAGCCATGTTTAGGTGTAGATACATCCAGCATTTAGTGCATGCATACCCTTGCTGCATATTTACTGCAAAAAGTCAAATAAAAATAATTTCTGGCCTGGCTACATAATTTTCTCTTAGGAAATCTTCAAACCTTGGGTGCAGTACCTCATTAATATGGTTATATGACTCTCTTAGCAGGCCTGCTTTGTTCCCAGCCAAACTAAAGGGAACACACATGTGACTACACACATTGTTACAGGTAATAATCAACATTAACATTTCTGGGTTTCTTTTACCTAAAAATTTTGTTCAAAACAGGATATGACAAGTAAATATGACATATGCTATATATTAGGAAGCACTTTCTCACAGTAAAACCAGCAAGGAATGTGCCAGTGAGTGGTGGGAATATACTGCCTTTTGAGGCTAGGTGGTGATCAGGGCTGGATATTTTGAAAGCAAAGTCGATATCATCCATCAAAAACAGCTTCAATCCTAACAGCAAGATGACTTTTAGTGGCCCCTTCTAAGCTTACTATCTCTGGACATGTTATAAATTGTTATTTCATAAGTTATATAATTATTATCAAGACTGTTGTCTATTCAGGCTCTACTCATGGATGGTCAGTCTCTACTCACAATTTTCTGTAACATCTGGGATGCACTGGAATGCAACAATACGGGACAACCTAGTGGTTTTGGGGCTAGCACCAAACTGATACAGGAAGTATCCTGAAAAACAGGGATGCAATGCTAAAAGTGCTGAAGAGCTGAAGAGGTGGTATGAAATCAGTAAGTGCAAATTAGGAAAGGCACAGCAAAGGAATGCTAAGGGATGGCAAAACAAAACCATGAGTAACCAGGTAGGCAACAGGACAGCAAGGAAATATTGGATCCATTCCATCCCCCTTAGCAGGTACTTATTGTTGTATGAGGAACCACGGTGGTGCATGGAACCAACTGTGTTCCATCCAGGGAGAAGCAGGTGTATTTTATCCTATAATTTCTGTACTGTTATAACTTCTGTTAGGATGTGAAGATAACTTCTCAGTTTCCTCTAATTTTACCCCCAGCCATCTTTCCACAGTAGAGCTGATGTAGTTAGAGATGGAGAGATGCATAAATCTTCCAGCATGCAGAAAGCTGTTAAAAAGGTGATACAAGAGAAGGACAGCTGAGAGAATTATCATAGAGTTGTAATGGGTTAGGTTCAATGCACAAGCTGAAACACCAGCAGCAGCCAGGATTCAGTTCACTAATTTGTGTTTGTGAGATATAAATATATAAATTAGGAGAACATGACAAAACAGGCTTAAAAACTTCTATAAAATATAAAGATAGTTTATTGTTACTAAGATTAAAAGGAAAAAACCAGAAAAATTAAGAGAATAAGAAATAAACATTCCCCTCCTTTTTGAGTATTTCCTCCTGCACTCAGCTTGCATCAGGGATAACAATGATGGAATTCGGTTCAGTATTAGGGTACTTAACAAAGTTTTTCAAACTTAGGGGAAAGAAAGAGGTCTTCTCTTTGC
>VZRO01006626.1:0-31517 GCA_013397915.1 Daphoenositta chrysoptera
GGGCGGCGCGGCGGCGCGGAAGGGCGGCTCCCGGCGCAATGCCTGGGGCAACCAGTCCTACGCCGAGCTCATCAGCCAGGCCATCGAGAGCGCCCCCGAGAAGCGGCTCACGCTGGCGCAGATCTACGAGTGGATGGTGCGCTCCGTCCCCTACTTCAAGGACAAGGGTGACAGCAACAGCTCCGCCGGCTGGAAGGTGCGTGGCGGGCCGGGGCGGGAGGGACAGGCCGTGCGGGCCGGGGCCGGGCCGGGCGAGGAGCGGCTGCGGAGGCGCCTCCCCGGTGCCCCGGCCCGCCCCGTGCTCACCTGTCGCTGCTGCTCGTCTGCAGGCACGGCGTCGGTGCCAACGCGCCGTGCCCACGCTGCGGAGCCTGGGCTTTAGCTCTGCCCAAAGCTGCTGGGTCTTCCCGAGACCCAGCCCCAGCGTCGGCTGTGTGCAGCTGGAGCAGCTGCTGGGGGTGGTTATGGCACGGCCCTGCGAGGCTGCTCTTTGCGTTTAGAAACTTCTCTAGGAGAGAAGGGAGAGTCATTTAACAGGCTGTGTCCAAGGTTCCGTGCAGGGTAAAGCCTCGGTTGAAGGGTTTTTAATCTCGAGGCCGCAGTTCTTTGTCACGTGAGTGTGCTGGGCTCAGTATAAATAACTGTGTCATAGCAGGCGTGCTTGGCTTTCCAGAGGGTCCCTTGGAAAAGGGTGCTGTGACCCAGGACCGTGCTGGGGGTACTCTGCTGGAGTTTGGAAAAGCAGTATTCTGCTTTAAAGACTCAGCCGTGTCTTGTCTCGCTCTGGAAAGAGGTGTGTGCAGAGCTCTGGTAAAAAGAGCTCAAGACTGTCTCAGCCCTATGCTTGTGGCGACCTCGTGTTCCCTTATCTTTAGTCTAAAGAACTCCAACAAAGAGAAGGGGAAATGTGAGAGCTGGCTTGCAAAATAGCCCCTCAACCTGTCCTGATGTATCGGGGTGGATGCCATGGAGACTGGACTCTAAGGAGTGTGATCTGTTGCTCTCACTGCAGACTGGAATTACACTCTTGTTTGCAGTATTTATTAGTAGTTCATCCACGCTGCAGTTCTGCAGGAGGTTCAGCCAGCACGGTTTGGGGCTTCGGTGACTCCAGCCACGTGTTCCTCAGCTTGTCTGACTGAGCAGTAGGTGAGGACAGAGAGTTAATTTCAGACAATAAATAAATAAATAAACTTCTGTTTCTGGTAGGCTGGCTTTCAGCTGGCTCAGCTCTCTGAAGTGGCACACCACGTGGTGGTGAGTGCGAATGTTTGCTCGAGAGGGTAGAAGCATGGTGAGAGGGATGCAGCTGTCACAGCTTAGGCTGGCACATGTCAGTACAAAACTTTACAGATTTCCCATTTATCACTCATTGACAGTTCCTAGAGAGTGCATCTAGTTAACTAATATGGATTATTTTCTGTTACTCCTATGTGTAGGTTGAATCCTGCCTATTAAGTTCTGATTTGGGACAGTGCTTGGGTTTTGGTGTTCTTACTGGAAGAGAATTCTTGTTTCCTCAGGCTAGGCCTACCCTAGGTCCTACTGCTCCTGTATGCAGTCATGTTAATTTGACAGAACTGGTGCACTTTTTTGTCAGGAATATGTCTGTGTATGTGTTTGGTAGTAGTGCCTGAGATTAAAGTTCAGTGTGGCTTCTAAAATGCTCCCGAGATACCATGATGAAGGTGGAATATAGTGAAGTGTCCTGCTGGACTGGATGCTGGAATAAATACACTTCTGGTTTGATTCAATATGGCTGTTCTTTTGTTATATCCATTCACATGTAACGGGACCATCAGTCTTCATTTTTACTCTGTGTTTTAGTCATGTGTCATTTTTGGGACATGTGCAGGTAGATTTAAATTCCAGAAGTTCACTGTGAGAATTTGTGCACACACGAGAGTGAGGTTCCTGCTCAGGTGCTGTCATAGCTTTTCTGTGATTGACTTCTTAGTGTGAAGTTTGTTTCTGTTTTTTCAGCCTGGGAACAGACTAATTCTGCCTTTAGAAGGAGAAGAAAAAGAAACTTCTTGCCAAGAAAGATGAGGGCGGGCAGAACAACAATTGTGGTGGGAATCAGCCTGTCTTATGATTAGGGCAGTTTAAAGCTCTTGACTTTAACTAGCAAACAGAAAACCATGATAGAAATACAATGCATTTTCTTTCCTGCTCACTTACAAAATCCTGTTGGCAGAGCTTGGCAGGATGTGTGACCATAGAACTTACTTCTAGTCTTTCTTTCTGTTAACACACAGTTACATAGGTTTGCAAGAGGTTTTGTTTGTTTTACTGACCTTAGTCTGTTTGCATTCAGATGCCTTAGGTGAAGAGAGGTCAGACATTTACAGTTTTACAGGTGTGGAGTCAGTCAAGTCAGTTCAGTTTGACTTTTGTGGACTTAAAGTAAAATTAATAGGTGCATATTTAACACAGACTGGATAAACAAAAGATACATCTTCACTTGAGGAGTGGACCTGTCTGTTTTTTTTGTTTCATTCTTCCTTGTTATTTTTAAAGCTGTGAAGCCCTGCTTGCATGTTTTGGGTTTTTTTTTTTTATTCTGTAAAATAAAATAAAAACTTCTTGAACTTTCTTAGTTTCAATGATGTCTCAATTTTGAGGTGAATGATTTTGGATAAAGGAAATACTTGTAAAGCTGCTGCTAAAGGTAGTTGTAGCATTTTGATGCCTGTTAAGATGGTGGTACAGCTCTAGAGTTCTGGCATTTGTGTCTCATTTAGACAGAGCCAAACTGATAATACATTGTATTTGTATGTAGTGCAGTTTAATAGAGAATTTTGAATAAGTAATTAAAAGCAATATGTCTTTAAAAACTCTTAATCTACTTTAGTTAATATAAACCCCATAAACTCATTGTTCTTTCATAATTAATTTAGAGCTGTCTACTCCACTGTACAATTGGGGGAAGTGCAGCTGTTACAGACTGCCAGGGTGTAACCTCCATGAATTCCGGAAGAATCTGTGTTTTCGAGGAAGATGGTGTTTGCTGTTCTTGAAGTGCTTCGAGCACCTTGTAAGGGACAGATGTGCTGTGTGTGCAGTCTGTCCTTTTCCTGCAGGAATTCAACTGAAGTTAAGAATTAACCAGCCTTAAGGCAGAAGTGTCCTTGCAGGGGTGTGTTGTGGGGCTTCTTCATAATCCTCCCCTTGGTGCTCTGCGGGATAGTCTGGATATCTATGGATAAGAGAATAATTCCTTTTGGTTTTGAGGTTACTTGCGAGAGGAAGGTGTTAAGGGTTTTGAGTAAAGAAGTGCATAAATCCTGCGGAAGCAGTTTGCAGTGGTTGTTACATCCATGAGTATAAGCAAATTTGGCACAGTGAGGAACAATATGAAGGACTCGTCTGTCTTAGCGAAACAAACTGTGTATTCTCCCAAAGCTCTTGTCTTTTCATTTGTAAGAACAGAATAAACTTTAAAGCCATCCTTTTTACCCTCCAAAAGTATGTCACTGAAACAAAAATCAGATGTCTCCTATGTATGCAACATAAAGAACAAAAGATTCTGCACTATTGCATTAATTATGGGAAACTGATGTCACACCTCTGCATCCCGGTACTCCCCATTCACTTCAAATGTGTGCATGGATATACACATCCACAACATATGTACCCTCATACATATGCATATGTCTGTATATATGTGCAACAGCTCAAGGAGCTGTATTGCAAATTAAAAATTACCAAGTGTTCCGTTTGTCTAAAACAGAAGGTGTCATCCATCTGGAAACTTGTCTAGCTCTTAATCTTTGTTAGAGTGGGCAGCATTTTCCTGAAAGGCTTCCATTCAAGCCTTGTGTTATGTGCATATTGCATGTAGCTGATATTAACTGTTGACCAGATGGATCAGGAGACCTGGCTGAGGGCTCAGTCACTGGTTTTCAGTGCTTTAGTGCTGGCTTTGAAGGTCCCCAGCCTCTCCCAAAGCTCTGGATATCTGATCTCCTGGCAGAGCACATGCAGAGCTCCCTCAGGTTGGAGCAGCTGCTCCTCCTGTGGCCCTCTGAAGCTCCTCCATGAAAGAGAATAGGCCAGCAGACAAAAGCAAGCCTGTCCATCCTCTGGACTATTTCTGCTGTGCTGCAGCTGGTAGATTCTGCCAGGTTATTTATATGCCTTGCAAATAAATTCCAGTTCAGTGGATACAAAATTATGTGAACACTCGTTTTGGTAAAGTTGAAAAAATTATTGTTTATTGGTGTGCTGACTACCAGTCAGGCAACTCTTTTGGGTTTTTCTGTAGTCAGAGCTGCAAATAAGCAATGATAAGTTCCTGAAATAGGCACATTGGCTGTTTCTTTATAGCTGCTGGAGTGTCCCTGTATCCTGTAAGGGGTTTTTTGGCTCAGATTTGTCAAAACCTTAGCTTCTTGACTTGAACAGGTAAGGGGCCAAATCAGTATCAGGAGAACTTCCTTTAATTTCACCAAGAAACCCTTTACCTGGACAGGAACATCTGATGGCAGTGCTGGGTTTACTTTGACTTTTGGTAATGATAATTTCAAGATACAGGATTACAGAATGGTTTGGGTTGGAAGAGACCTTAAAGATCATCTCATTCTACCTCCCTGCTGTGGGCTGGGATGCCTTGCAATAGACCAGGTTTGCTTCAAGCCACATCCAGCCTGGCCTTGAACACTTCCAGGGATTGGGGCAGCCACAGCTTCTCTGACCAACCTGTGCCAGGGCCTCACCACCCTCACAGGGAAGAATTTCTTAATTTCCAATCTAAACCTACTCTCAGTTTGAAGCCTTTCCCCCTTGTCCTATCACTCTATGCCCTTGTAAACAGTTCCTCTCCTGATTCCTTGTAGGCCCCCTTTAGGTACTGAAAGGTTGCAATGGTTTGAAAAGACATTCAGGATATTTCCCTGTCATTCTTCACTGAGGCAAAACTGAATGGATGCCATAAACCAAAAGGAAACATAAAATTTCAACTCAGCATCTTGGCTCTGAGCAAAGTGTAATTCTGCCCAGCCTTCAGCCTGGTGCAGGTTTGTGCTTAGGTGAGGCACAATGTGGAGTCTGGGGGTGTCTGCTACACGGAGCCATTGACCTCAGTCTGTGAAGACAGGCTGCTTTCTGTGACTGTGTTGAGAAAGCCTATAGTGTTTATTCCTAAGTTCACATGCCTGAAAGGATACAATTCCCCATTAAATCTTCTGACACTAAAAATGAAGATGTGTTCTAAACTGAATTGGAATAGTGATGTCATTGCTGTCATCACTGGTACTTCATTTAAGTCCACTTACTCCTCAGTGGCGTTGTAGGTGCTGCTGTTCGTTAGTTTTGGTTTATTGTGCTTTCTTGGAAGTTGCTGCTTTGCGAAGGGAAGGGAGGGTCTGGTTGTTTGAATCCAGTGTAGCTGAGGGTGGGTAGAAACTGCTGGACTCTTGCCATTACCTCATGTGGCCCAAATGCATTCATGTGGTATTAGTGATGTGCTTAGTCCTGGCTGCAGGGAGACGTTCTCTGTCCCAGCTGCTGACAGCCTAACTGGGTATCCTTAAAGCAGGGGGGAAATAATGAACAGAAGCTGAATGGGGCTTGTTAGGATGCTGTAGTGACGAGTCCAGCATGGAAACCTGGCAAACATAGGTGGACGTTGTCCATCATCTGTCTCTTAACAGAGTATTTTACGTTTTAATCCCATTAGTCCTTAAATGGTCTGGCCACAGAATGTAGTGTGGCCTAGGTGAGGAGGGAGGAAGGCAGCTGGGCATGGCAGGGTGTTGTGGATGGGAGAATGGCAGAATGCTGGATGTGGAAAATGAGGCTGGTGGCAGTGCATAGAAGTAGAACAGTGGTGCAAGTATGGGGTCACCAGGTGTCCTGTATTTTAGGTGGAAGAAAGCTGATGAGTACTCACAGCTGTGAAGAGGGCCCACCATCACAATACTTACTCATAATGTACCCTCCTTAAAGAGACACTAATAGGCCCTTCTTGTTGTAATGTTCTGAAGAAGTATGAAGTATGAGATTTTTTTTTTTTTCATTTGAAGCCTTGTTGAGTGTGGTTGTTACCCCTCAAAAGTCAGGGAAAGCTCATCTTTTGGTGCAAATTCCTGTACTTCATGCAATGCCAGCCAAATTACTTGAAGCTTTTGCTGCTATTCTTCCCTGCTCCCTGCCAGTTTTATCTGGAAAGCTATTTTGCTGAGTGATTATTCCTTACAGCACAGGTCAGTTTTCCAGGCAGTCCTCAGAGAAGGCTTTTCCTGGGCTGCTGGTATTACTTGTTCCAACAAGTTTCTTCTGCTCTATCTAATCATGAACAGCTTTTGTTATGTATGCCTGCCTGTCTTGTAAACCGCCTCAGTCTTTGCTTTTTAGAGAGCTGTGATCTTCTTCTGGCCTCCCACTGAAAGGTTACAGAAAGGAAAATGTTCTTCCTAAGATAGAGATCCCCGTCTGCTGAGCTTGACGTCTGTGCTTGTGTGTGCCTTCTGGAAGGGGATTGCTGGGGAAGTGTTTCAACTCCCTGGCTCTGGAGCAGTTGTTTACTTGCTGGTGCAAAATCTCTACAAGGAAGACTTTTTCCTGGAGCCTTCGGAGCCAAGTGGCTGAGACAGGCACTGACAAATACAGCAGGCGGAGCGTTCTCCCCTTGCAGCCTCCCAAGAATGCCATGGCAAACGATAATTCAGCACAATTATAGGCCTGGCAGTGGAACACGTGGAACATGGCCCTGCACTGGGATGAGACCAAGTTCTTTGTATGCCTCCAAGGCAGTGAGAGTGTATTACAGGCAGCTGCAGTGATTGCATATATTTTCTTCTCTTTTTTTTTTTTTCTGTCACTCATCCTTTGGAGAGACTTTTGTTAAGAAATCTGATGCTTCTGTGGTTTGTAGTTTCAACTTCATGTTTCCTGGGAGAATGGCCAGGATAGGAAGGAAGCCACTGTGTCTCCTGGAAGGATAGCTGCTGTGTCTTGTCTTTCTGAGCATAGCTTGTGCTTGGTCCTGAGTTCTTTGCTAGCAGGGCCCATGCACCACTGCTGCATGGATAAGCTCTGCTGGGCAGGGCACAAGAGCCTCTTTCTGCTCCTGTAAACTTCAGTTTTATGGTAGGTAACCTCAGCTGTACCTACAAAGCTGTATGGGCCCTGGAAAGGTTGTCACTGGCCTTCAGTCTTCTGTATTCACTTCACCTGAGCATTTTCCATGGTATCTGTGGCAGTTGCCCAGAAGGCTGACTGGGCAGGAGAATGGCTTGGTTGTACTACCAGCTCCTGTGGTTAATTCCCTGACATGAGACCAAAGCACTGTTTGGTGCTGGGCAGGCTCCACAGCAGCACTAATGTTGGTGTAGGGGCAGGCCTGGTTTGATGGTGAGAAGTGTTGCTGTCCTTTAACTGTGGCTAGGAGATTTCATCAAAGAAGAAGACTTAATGTTCTGGTAACTAAGATTTAGAGAATAGTTTGCCTAAGCTGCTAGCCACACTTCTGTGGCTAGTCCATATATACTAGTTTGAACAGACAGCGGTTATGACCTAGGGAATGGTCCACCCTTCAGTGTACAATAAATGTCTCTAGCCAAACTTGGTTTTTTTGCATACTCTTTCCTTAATTTCAGACTGGTTTTGTCTGAATGTGGTTTGCAGGAATCATCTTTGATCTGTGATGGATTTAGAGACACAGGCTGGCATTTTTTAATAGCAATGCTTAACATGCAGCCATAAGTACCACTATAAGATACCTAAATAAATAGCAATAACCTCCCCTAACTAGTGGTTGAAGATGTTCCTAAGGATTTGAAGGATTCCTGCCTTCACCTCTTCCTTCAGGCCATGCTTCTTTATGATCAAAGGGTTGCAGAGTCAAGATCTTGTGTGTTTTGCAGATACTTAGACCAAGTGGGAGCCTCCCACACCACTGAAGTTGAGCATCTAAAAATTAATGTCATCTGTATGTTTCTGGTGTGGGTTGCTTAACGTCAATAAAGGAAATATGTCAGGGTTGCCCGGGTGACTGAACTCTGTCATTTCCTCTTCTGTAAAGTCTGACTTGCAGTTCTGTGCTTATTTTAGCATAATTGATCTGTCCCTGGCTTCCTCAGTGAGATTTGAGGGTGCCCTCCATATGTTAGGTGTATTGAATCACTCTAGCAGGTGCCTTCTGGTGCTGTCCCACGGCACCCAGGCTGGTGGGTGCGTGGACTCAGTTGGAGTTTGGGGCACTCTGGGCTCGAGCCTGCAGCTTGCAGGTGAGCTGGGTCCTGCAGGTGAGTTAGGGCTCGGGGTGCAGTGGTGAGCTGCCTCCCACGGTCTGCAGGAGAGCTGCAAAAGCGATAACGTGGGCTTTGCAGTTTAGATAACAGTTAACCCTGGTGAAAGAAATATTTGGGTTTTTTCCTCTGCCTGCAACTACGCGTTCTGTTCTCTTCTTTAGTTTTCCGTGCTTGACTCCCACAGTGAGGTAGTTGAAAAAGCAGAGATACAAGAGGCAGGAAAAGTAGTTTTCCAGGAAGGATGAGGCTGCTTTTCAGTTTGGTTTGCTCTCTGAACTGGCTTATAGAGTCAGAGATGCTTGTGTTACGGAAGGATGAGAGTTTGAAGATGAGGAAGGAAGGAGTGGTACAGCTGTTTCTACAGCTTAGCCAGTTTCTGCTATGTCAGTTCAGAAGTAACGTAACGTAAGTAACGTAAAATCACTTTGAGACTGTTTCATAAAAGGTACCAGGCTTCACTGTGCTCATGTGAATCCTAGTTTTATTCCAAGATACTTTATTTCAAGCTGCTTTTCAGCCAAAACTTAGTTACTCAGGTTGTCTCTTATGATACCCAAGATGCCATCATGAGTTCACAGGTTACTTTCAGGAAATAAATGAAGAGTTAGTGACAACTTAATGGTTCTTATTGCTGCAGCAGTGTGCATTCAAAGTTATGCACATTTACCTGGGGAAAGGGGGGGGTTTCTTTGAAAATTAAAGCAGCAGCCTTGCAGGAGACAGTGCACCAGTCTGAATTACTTGTTTCAACACTTGAAGGAAAGGAAAGCTTTGTTTAGAGAAGATGCCAGGTAGGAGTATTGTACAGCTATTACTGTGAACAGCTCAAATAATGAAACAGTGTAAGAGCATTGACTGACACATGTTCCATCAGGCTCTGGCTCTGCAGTCACTCTCCAGTTAAGAGCATGTGTATTCTTTGATACCAGTTGCAGCAACCAGCCAGTCTTCTCCAAATCCTCAACAGCCAAAGTTTAAAATGAAAGCTAAGCCAGGATGATTCTCAGATCTCCTTCCCTCTCCATGAAAACTTTCCACTTTGCCTGTATTGTTTATCTATGTCTACTTTTTTTCTAGGATAGTACTTCTGGTGAGGTGGCCAAAATTAGCACGGTGAGGACTTTTCCGAGAGGAAAAGGGTGGGGAGAAGGGAAAGCAGCAGACAGGAAAGAACTGTGTTGAGAGTTGGTGGAAAAAGATGATAAAAGCACAGTTAATTTGTTCAGAATTAAGAGAGTATGCATGAAAGCTGAAGGTTTTTATATAACTTTTAGTTTACATGAGGAAGATGTTGCTCTTGGACCACTGTTGTGCTTCCAGTGCAGCACCTTTTAATGATCTGTAATTTGGCCATCTGAACAAATTAAGTGCAGATATCAAATAAATGCATAGGCCTCAAGGGGAGTTTATGGAGGATCTGTTCAAAGAATGAGATGGTTGCTTCCTGATTCTAAAATACTGGGGAGTTTATCAGTTGCAGGATGAAAACTGAATTTGATGATGGTGTACAGACATGTTAACTTGCAGTTTTCAGCAAAGCTAAACCAAAAGGAGGGAGCTGGGAGAGGCAAGTGTGTCTGACCCAGCAGAAAGATGGGAGAGGCTAAAACTGGCATGTACTGTGTGGGAGTGCAGTATCCACTAAACATCTTACCCTGTCAGGAACATGCAGCAAGGAAAGTACACAGCCTCCTTGCAGAGGGAGCCTGGCAGTCTCCAGGGTTCTAGGACTCTTGTTCCTCAGAGTTTCGCTCTCATGTCTCCGGTTTTGGGGTGGAGATGTTAATGCACTGAATAGAAGTGTTCTGCCATTTCTCTTCACCCAGTCTGTTGGATTCACTGGTATGCTCTGCTTGAATCTGACTGAAAACTGGCCATGTAAACATTAAAAAATTAGTCAGGCTTATGCTGGGTAAAGAGGGTGACAAAAGGGTGGGAACATCAATAGCTCAGATTCAGGTAGGCTCGTGTTGAAATTGCAGGTTGTATTTGAGAACTTGCTTACTTGCTCTGTGATACACCTAATTTTTTGTCGATTCTGTATGGTCTTAGAAGTTTTTTTGTTAGTACTTTGCTAGCTGAAAGCTGCTAGTTGTCATGGTAGTTTCACCCTTGATATAGCAGTGAAACATGGCACTGCTTGCTAGTGCTGCAAAGCATGTTCAGACAGAAATAGCAGGTTTTTGTTATAATTTTCTTCTCTGGCTGCTGTCTGAATGCGTTTAAGCTTGTGAGGTTTCTAGGTGGGAGGTATGTCAACTGTCAGGTCCTCACATTTTGTGGGTTTTCTTTTTTTTTTTTTTCAGAACTCTATTCGACATAACCTGTCCCTGCACAGCAAGTTTATTAAAGTCCATAATGAAGCCACAGGGAAGAGCTCTTGGTGGATGCTCAATCCTGAGGGTGGCAAAAGTGGAAAAGCACCAAGGAGAAGAGCTGCCTCCATGGACAACAGCAGCAAACTTGCAAAAGTCAGAGGTAAAACATCCAGGAAGAAGCCTCCTCTCCAGTCTGCACCAGAATCCTCTGCTGACAGTCCTGGCTCCCAATTTCCTAAGTGGCCTGGGAGCCCGTCCTCAAGAAGCAATGAGGACTCTGATGTGTGGAACACCTTCCGGCCTCGAACCAGTTCAAATGCAAGCACCATTAGTGCCAGGCTTTCTCCTATCCTGACAGAGCAGGATGACCTCCATGATGAAGAGCTGCTTCCTTCTCTCGTGTACTCCAGTGCATCCAGCAATGTTCCACCAACTGTGACTGAGGAGCTTGAGCTCATCGATGGGTTAAATTTGATGTCTCCTAGCTCATCTGTGCTATCTACCCAGCAATCTGCCTCAAGTGGTCAGATCCAGAGAGATTCCAGCTTTTCCTTGCAGAGCCCAAATGCAGCTGGTCAGACTTTTGGCAACTCCCTGTTTAACCCTGTTGATATTTCACTGCAAAGTTCTGTCAGCCATTTCTCTGCCCCTCAGACCTTGGAAGCTCTTCTGACACCAGGCTCTCCGCCTCCAAGGGATGTTATGATGACTCAGGTGGATCCAGTTCTCCCACAGACTGGTAACAGGATGAGCAGCCGAACTCTTCTGCTTCTGGGTGGACAAGCTGCCCAAAGTAAGATGAGCTCAGGCAATCCACGAGGAAAGCCTGCAGAGCAGCAGGCAGAACCAGTCGGTGCCAGTGTTTTGCCATCAACGCTTCCCATAGTGACATCTCCTCAGAACACTGCCAGCATCACCAGTTTGAAGGCTCCAGTTTCTGCACCAACTGCCCAGTCAATCCAACTGGGCAGTCCAGTGCTCCTTTCATCTGCTAGCCCTGCTCCCTTGGGATTGAACCAGGACAGGCTGCCCACTGACCTGGACATTGACATGTACATGGAGAACCTTGAATGTGATATGGATTACATAATCAACAGTGAACTCATGGATGGAGGACTGGACTTTAATTTTGAACCTATTCTGCCTACTCCCAGCTATCCCAGCACCTCACAGGCCTCCAACCATACCTGGGTACCAAGTTAACTTCAGGAGCACAAAAAGGTAGGTGTAGTTATGTAAAATGCTACAGCTCAATAGAGGAAACAGCCCTGTCTGGGATGGTTCCTTTGCCCAACTCTGCAGCACTTAAAGGAACCTCTTTGAAAGTAAAAAGCTTAGTAAAAAAGCTTTTGGAAGAGTCATGTTCCCTTTTAGGAGGAGAAAAAGCTGTGTAAAGGTAGGTGGATTTAACTTACCAGGTAGTCAACTCCTTTATGAAATAGAACAGCAACCTGAATGAAAATCCTGTTGTTTCCTGTCACCCAAGATGACTCCATCACAGGACATGAGGCAGTGCCTACAGCTCTACAGTTGACATGAGAGCATGTGCTGATTCCATAAATAAAGACATCCACCAGTATGTACAGAATGGTTGAACTGAGCCAAGCACATGCTGTGTTTCTATCCAGGTTATTATTATCCTTGCAGAATTCTCTAGTATGTGTAGTAGCAAAGCATGCCTGTGTCATGACTGTCTGCTTTGGTCTGTGTGTAGCAGGTCACAGGCACTCTTATCACACCTTCTGCCCTGCCCTTACCTGGGATAGTGTCTGTAAAGTCAGGAAAGCTGGTTCAGCAGCATTAACTACTGAATTGCTTCCCATTACTAGAATGGGAAACAGGAGTCTGCAGTGTGGATGGAGATGGAAGGAAGGAGGGTGTGTGAGTTCTATCCCATGCACAGCAAAGTTGCCTCTTAGCAATTTGGCATATTTGCACAAATAGAGTCAGTTTGGCAAATAGTGTATATGACAGCAAGACTTTAAAAATCTTATTTTTGAGGGTGTGACACCTGATTTGAAACACTTAAACTAGAGGCAGTAGAAGAGTTAGGGAACTGAAGCTGAAGGCCTGCTTCACACTTGGAACTCCGTTAGCTGATGGAAAATGGACAGACTAGAGCATAGGCAGGATGTTGGTTGGAAAGTGAAAGCCTTGCCAAGAATATTTCCTTTTTAGGAGGAAGATGTGGTATTTGTTAGTGTTGCAAATTCAACTGCTAATACTGTCCAGCTGAGCAGGTAGATGTAAGGGCAAATAGCAGATACTGCTTCAGTTGTGGGAAGGCCTTGAGCTTCAAAATCATGGGGACAGAAATTATCATCTACTCGGCCTTAATACCCTTTCCTAGGCACCTGGGTCACCAGGAGGTTGTTTGGACTAGGTGACCTCTGTCAGTGCAGCCATTCTCGACAGGTGTCTTGGGTCTTATTTAAACCGTGTGAGCATACTGATGCACCACTATATATTGACATTTTAAACAATTTAACTCCCTCTTACTCCAAGTCAACCTCCCACTGCTTAGGATTTCAATTCTTGGTAGTGTTCTTCTGTCTGTACCTAACAGATCTCGTTATTGGAGGGAGAGGAGGATCAATCAAGCTTTTCTGTTTCCTTATGGGGCTTTTTATAGGGATGTGTGTTTGTTAACTGTGCATTTGCTGAATTACTGACTGTCTTAAATTGAATATCTTCAGGTGAAATACAGAAACTCAGTTTTGATTTCAAAGACAAATTTGGTTGACAAAACAATGGTATCCTTCTGTGTTAGGGCTGTTTGCAAGTTAGTGACAGAGGCTGTGGCTTTTTGAGGAGTATTTCCACTGGATATTGTTCTGAACTTTTATGTTGTGGGTTTTGTTTGTTTGGGTTTGTTTTTTTGGTTTTATGCCGTGCTAGGGCAGGCCATTATATTTGTGGACTTTTCAGGGATTAAATATTTTTCACAGAAGTGTTTTCAAAACATACAAGCTGTCCTGCATTCCTGGGCCTGGTAGACAAGACCTCTGTTTACAATATGCCAGGTATAGATTTTTTTTTTTTTAAGAGTGTAAAGCAGCGAAGCTGAGGAATTATTTATCAAAGGGTAGGGTCTAGTACTGTTGAAGATGTGGATATAATCAAGTGCTTAAGAGGGAGAACAGGAGCTCTTAAAAGCACAGTTATGTTCTTGTTCTATATTATATTCTGTGTGAATTGCTAAATCAAAACAGAGGAGCTATGGTTGTTAAAACCCCTGGATTTGCTTTGTTCCACACATGAAGTTGAGGTGATTTCTGGGAAATGTGCTGGACATGAAGGAGTGAGATCTGGAACAAGTTCTGAACCACTATTGTGTTTGAGCAGAAAGCGTAGCTCCCACGTGCCTCTCTGTGCTCTGGTCACAGCAGTGCTGCCCTGGGAGGAGAGGCCACACCCTGCCAGTGTGCTTTGCTTCAAGCCTTTTATTCTGTCCTTAGATTATGTTTGCTTTTTTTGAGTTTTGCTAAGCTTTTCTGTTTTGCCTGTATGCTAGAGTCCATGGAATGGGATGAGAGGGAGCTTTTTCCCCAAAGAAGAGCAACTATTGTGCAAAAGGCTGCCAAGACAGAGAGGTGGATCAGGTTTCTAGCAAAGGGGAAAGCAGGGCACATGTGGAGAGAAACAGGAGTGTTCCTGGGAAAAGAAGGCAGAATGTTTTCTCAAATTAACGAGTTCCAAAACCAAGTGAGCTGCAGACATCAGTGTCTGTGAGGAGGTCAAGACTGTGTCAGTTCTCCCTTACTGCAGTGAGTTCCTAGGGTCCCTGTTTGGAAATCACTGTTCAGGGAAAGCTAGATATTGCTCTGGTGTGGCAGGCCTTTGTCGTTTCATATGCTTTCTATTACCGTGTTTTTCTCCATTTTAAATTCAGATTGGCAAAAGCTACTCTTAAATGATCACTAACATAAAGTTGTCCCAAGTAGTTCCTGTGAGCTCAACTCGTAGCCCTCTGGGTCAGTTATGGGTATAATGCTGAGCAAAAACTGTTTATCAGTTAATCACAGTGATCAAAGTGACCTGATTTGAGCAGCCAGAACAAAATTGAACTGGGGAAATATTTCTCTTTGTTGGCAAGAGGAGATATTTAGGAAAGAGTACTTAGTCTTATCTGCAGCACTTAGGAAGAGATGAGCTAGTTGGTGTTACCCTTGGTGCTCAAAGCTCCCATGTTTTTATCCTCTTTTTGCAAGTTAAATGCCAAAGAGCTTGTCCACGGCTTCACCAGGAGGCTGTTTGAACCCTGCCTGTGTTTCTTTGCATGGAGATTAGAGATCAAACATTGAAACTTTGTCTCTGCCCAGCAGCGATGCAGCACCCACAGACTGAGCTATTAGCCACAGAGGAAGACAGCATAGAAATAGAACTGCCTTTTTTGTAAAGTGCTATAGTTTGTGTCTCATCGGTGAGTGTAAAATCCATCCACTCTTTAGGTGGATATTAGTTAATTACTGTTAGTTGTGCAGTTAGACTCTCTATAGCTTCAGAGTCTGGAGAACTCTTTATCCCTTGCCCACTTTGGTCTGGATTTAGGCTTTTCTTGCTCTAATTCCCTTTGCTCCAAACATTGGATTTTTGTCTGACAGAACATAAATAAATAAAACTCTCATAAACTTGCAATTTCCCAAAGCAGCCTGTTGCTCTCGCATCTGTTTTAACTTACTGTCTTTTCTTGTTCGGGGCTGATTCCCTCTTGTGGTTTTTTTTTCCTTTCCACAAGTTTATTTCATGCTCACTGTCACTGAATGCAGCTGATGGGATGCCCTACATTTATCTCACTATTTTGCCATTAAAAGTGGATCATAGACCTACCGTTGTGGTTTTATGTCAGTGTCCTAAGTCTGCTTAGACTTATTCCAAGGCTTGTTTGAACGAGTTGTGACAGCTTTATTGAGACAGAAGACCTGAGAAGAGATCTTTAGACTTCTGGGGAATTGAGATATCTAAAAGTGTTCAATGAGTGGGAAGGTAGAGACAGGATTTCTTTAAGTTGGTGAACATAAACACTTGGTGTGTGACCTCTAAAAATCTCTTTTTCAGTCTTTTC
Organism: Daphoenositta chrysoptera; assembly: GCA_013397915.1. Classification (NCBI taxonomy): domain Eukaryota; kingdom Metazoa; phylum Chordata; class Aves; order Passeriformes; genus Daphoenositta; species Daphoenositta chrysoptera. The sequence goes on from VZRO01006626.1 coordinate 15,639, forward strand.
CCTACCAATTGATACTTGTGGTTGTTTGAGGTAAAGAGTAATTTTCCTCTTCTTTGCTGCTTTCCTGCAATGCCTCCGGTGTTAGCCAAGTCCTTTAAACTTCCTTATCTTGCAGAGCCTTGTTGGTGCTGTCAGCTTGTAGGAGGAGTACTAAGTTTTGACCTTTCTGTCTCACTCGTACTCTGAAGCTTGCAGCTGAGCAATTGCATCCTCCACTCGACTCTCTGTTGATCAAGGTGTCTTGTGGTCTGTTTGTTCTGTAAGGGCAGATTGGCAGTAATTGACTCCTTATCTATGCATCCAGGATTCCCACTGAAGCAGAGCTCTAACCAGTCACTCTATTTTTCTTCTTCCTAGTGTCCTTCAGGTTTTGAACATTGGGTTCTGACTTCACTTCCCACCCCAGCAGAGAAGAGAATGGAGCATGTTGGATTCAGTTTCCCTGCACATCATGCCTTGGGCAGAAGGGGCTGCCCATCTGGGAAGAAGGGGCAACCTGCATCTGGCTGCAACAGGAAGAGTTTAAAAATAATAATCCTGTTATGTGCCATGGCTCTTCCTACAAACCTGACCCTGCCTTGGACCATCTGGAGAAACCCATGTCCAAAGAGGAGCCCTGGTAAAAACCTCGGCCAGAAGACTCTGTGCCAGGCAATAGTGTTTTCCTGTGTGATGAGTTGGGTTTGCTGGAGGAATCTCTCACTGGCTGTCCTCTCTCTGCTATGGCAGAAAGTCTCCCAGTGCCTCGGACTGGTGGAGGGCTGGCTCTGCTCTCGCTTGGCTTGCCTCATGGGGCAAAGTAGTTGGACTTTCTGATTAAGCCACCAGATGTGCACTCGGTATCCCACAGACTCGCAGAGGAATTGGAGGGAGCTTGTTGGTAGAAGCCCTGTGGGAGAAGGGTGTGCTGTTTCAGGGGTTGGTTTCAGTGTGCCCATCACTGGAGCATCCATCATCGTTCTGCAGGGAAGGGTGGTTGTCGTTGTATAGAAGGCTTCCTGTTGTCCCCCTGGGTGGACAGGAGGACACTGAGTTTTTCACTGTGCCAACTGAGCCCCATTGAATCAGAAGCATGTTTTGAGAAGTCCCTATGCTGTTCTCAGCACTTTCCTGATACACCAGGCTGCTGTAAAATAAGCACAGGTGCTAGTAGCTGCTTTCTGGGACATAAAAACGTTGTTTTGGGTTTGTTTTTGATCTGTCTTACTACAGCAGCAAAATGGAAAGCCTGGGTGTGGCCTTAACAGAGCCCTGGTTGCTTTTCAGAAGGGCATTTTCTATAGATGAAATATTTTTTTACTAATCTGGGAACTTTCTACAGTGAATATGAAGCCAATGTAATGTGTGTCCCTATTGCGCATCTCTGTCTGAGAAGGCAACAGTGACAGACTCTTTTTCAGAGCTGTATTAGGAACAAACACATTTGATGTTTGATGATGTATATGATTGATGGGAAGGAATTGGCAGGTCCCCGTGGTTTCAAACCACCGTGGGGAAGAGTTGTACATTATTGTAATCTATATGTAAAAGTAGGTGCAAATTACATAGAAGCTTTTCTAAACCTTTTTAAATATATATTATATATTTTAATTGAAAAACGAGATTATTGGATAAAAAGAAACAAAACACATTTGCTGCATCTGTCCCCTTCATACTAGATAACACTACAGTATGGAAGGGGGCAAGCCTAAGGCATTTTGGGCCAAGAAGCTGAAAATGTTGTTGAAAAAGTGGGAAGGACACTGCAGTGTAAGTGGGGAATGGCTGCTGTCCCCAAAGAGGCGGAGGGAAGGTGCCTGGCAGGGCGTTCAGCCGCAGCTGCTCAGGCTGGGCACTCCTGCCAAGCCAAGAGCACAATGGAGGGAATGCTAATCATTAACAGCACTCGTTCTCAGCTAATCCCGTAAATAGCTGGCCTGCAGCTGATCCACAGGGCAGATTCCCTAGTCTGCTAAGGAGATGGTGTGGACTGGATCGTGCTAGATCTGCTGACACTCTGCGTAGCCCTTATGGAGGGCATGATCATTTGGTAGCTCACTTTTTTTGGTTTCTGAGGGTTTTTGTTTTCTTGCTGACGTTTCTGCTACTGCTGGGGAACTTGAAGCCTGTAGGCTCACCCTCAGAGGTCCACCTGGGATGCTGCTCTGTCTCTGTATTTTCGCAGGACAGAAATTAGGGGTCAAAAGATGAGTTCAGAGCATTAGTGGCATGTTCCTGTCACTGTTGTGGTGTTTGCAGTGGCAGGATCTGTGTGAGACATGGTGCTTTCATGGTGTTCTGGTAAGCTTGGTCTGGCAGGAAGACTCTCCAGTCCTTTTTGAAGGTGGCTTCAGTTCAGAAAGTTTGTATCATGCAGTGCAATGAGCCATACTGTTTTACCAGCTTGTCTGGTCTGTTTTCATTTTCATTTGAGTGGAGATTGGAACAGGAGTGATTGCCTCGTTACCTCCAACAAGGAGTCTTCAAAAGTCTTATCTACAGCATGCTGTGCCATCAAAGCCTTTGAATAGTTTGATAACCTTTGCTTTGAAGGCTGCCTTCATGGCAGACCTCCCGGTGATGTTTCAAATTTACTCAAAATCTACATGTCTGGCCACACCTCATTGTAACAAACAAAAAGGCGGCTCCTCCGATGGGATCCCAGGGTTTGCAGACTTGAGGCATGGATGAGCATTCTCACTGGAGTTAGTTCATTACACAAGTGGATAGATAGCCTTCCACAAAGAGCTAATGGCACGTGCCACGTCTAAGAATCAGCCCTTCCGAGCTGCAGTGAACAGACTGGAAAGATTTATGTTATTTGGCACAAAATATGCTACCGTGTTAGCTTGGGTCCTGAAGGGAACTTGATCCAGTGATGTACAGAGCAAGTTGAATGGCTGCCCATGATTCACAGCCATGTATCAAAGGACAAGACACCAGTGTGTGTGGTCATGTTAAATGTGAGTCTCTGGCTCAATTCCCATGAAAACGGAACCCAAAGCAATAGAAAAGACAGGAACCAGTGCTTCAGACGAGAAACCCATGGTGAGCTGTTTCTGGCTGGGTTGGTCTGTGGGAAAGAAGTGCTGTCTTCAGGCTGTTACAAAGTGTCCCTCAACTGTGACAGCACCGGGGAGCTGGCCTGATGTCTGTCTGCAGGGAGCCTGGCCCTGAACACTCAGGTAGCACCCCAGGGAGATCTGACACATCTCAGCTGCTGCATGTCCTTGACCTGTTCCTGCTGAAGGAGGTGCAGCACCAGGGCTCATCATGGTCAGTGCCCTACAGTGTGAGTTCAGAAAAGACCCTATCCTTTGAGTAAGGAATAGAATGCATGCCTGGTTTTTTTTTTCCATGTTCCCAGGCCATACCTCTGGAGACAGCACTGGAGGTAGGAGCACCTCTGGCTGGAGTCCTGCTGCACCAGGTTCCTGGCAGTGACATTTCTGCCTTGCAGTAGTCTGTACAGGTGCTTTCTGTCTCCTCAACACAGCAGGAGCTGTCAGTGGTTGAGGAAGCTTGAGAGTGCACTAGTGCTGAGAATGGTGTTTGGAAGACTCATGGAGTGCTCAGTAAACCATGAATGTAATGTTGCAGGCTCAAGCAAGCAACTTATCTTCTTTGTTGTATGTTTTTAAGATAGCTTGTATTGTGGGTGCAGAGGGCAGGGATGCAAAGAATTTGGGAGTTCTACAGACACTTAATTTTCATAAACCTTGAGCTTTTTTAGCCTGGGATATTTCCTCATAGGACACAGGAGACTCTGAAGTTCCTAAACTACTGCTTGTGGAAAGGATGTACCTGGCAGGGGGTTGCTCAATACTTGCCCATTTTTTTGTATTCTTGCCCAAAGCATTTGCTACTTGCTGCTACTGGAGCCCAAGTAATGTCTTGGCAGCTCTTCATGCTGCATTAGCACCACAGGCCCCATACTTTGGGCTCGTTTTTGCTCTAATGAAGGATTGGGCTGGGATTTCGAGAGCAGCTGTGAGTGGGGTGAGAAGGGAAGGGGCCAGTGACATGGGGAGTGATGCTCCTGGATAAGTGCCTGAGGAGTGGGCAGGGGACTCTTGGCATGAAGCATTACTTTATGCTGTGTTCCTTGTCCTCACTGAGCTCAGGCAACAAGTTTCTCCATCTTAAGAGGATCAAATGCCATCTTATACAGAATTGAAGCCACCATGCAGCTCAGGGCCACAAAGGATTCAGGTAACTAGGCCCATGGAGCTTAGTAGGAGGCAGACTTGTTGCTTTTATTTACACGTGGGTTTAGCAAATTGCTTGAACTTTCTTTATAATTTGAGCATATTTTACTTCCAAGCATATACTTCCAGCTTCGTGTGTGAGCTTGGAAAATTGAAAGCTTCTTGGAGCCCTTAATTTTCCTTGCTGGTGTGTCTAAAACATGTCATCCCTGGGCTGCTTTAAAAACAGCAGTCAAATCATCCTGATGAGAGGAATGAAGCATTCCAGAGCTTGGGTGTATTCATAAACAAGAGTCATAATAGAAGCAAGTAGCACTAATCAGCTTTTCCAAAGGAAATGCCTAGAAAGCTTTTATGTAGATGATCATTTGTTAATTTTCTTACTTAGTTGCTTATTTATAGCCACACTCAAATGCTCCGGGGCTAGCCTTGCTCCAGGATTGAGTAACCTGTGTCTGGTGCCATGGGTAGGAGTGCCTTGGGAGTGGTGTCCTGGACTGTCACCAAAATGTGGAAATTTGGATCCATTATTTAAAAAACAAAAACCCAAAGCAAATCAATCAACTTCGGGACATGAGCATGAACAGGGAATAGCTTAGGGCTTGCCTCAGTTGCATGTCTAATGAAAAACATGTTCTAATTAATGTGGGGAAAAGCAAGCAAGAGGTGACTTCTGAAGCCTGAAAGATCTGTCCGTGTGAAAGCTCGGAGCATGTGCTAACCCATCACCACACTTGCTCGACCTTCAGGGAGGGAATCCCCTCTCTTCACTAGCCTTTATATCTTTCCCTGCACTGTGACGTGTCTGTAGCTGATGGAAAGCAGTATCTGATGGAATCAAAATCACTCCTAATACTGTGGTGTAAAGCAGGGAGAAGAGGCAGCAGAAGCTGAAGGTGTAAGAGCTGCCAGTGTTGCACTTATGGTTCTTTGGCTGAGGCAGTGTTACGGTGTGTGGTAAAAGGGGATGTTCTGGGACACAAAAACAGAGCCCTGGTTGCTTTTCAGAAGGGCAGTGGTGTGGGACTGGTGGTGTGGGGTTCCCCAGGGTGTCTTGAGAGGTTTGGCTACATAGAAGATAGGTTACTTCTCCCGAAAGGAGCTGCCTTCATACGGCAGTGGGGTGGTTCTGTGAAATGGTGCTTCCAGCACAGTGGAGTCTTCACCTGGTGCGATCCCAGGAAAGGTTTCTGCATTGCTAGCACAGATGTCTGCTGCACACAGGGCAGGCACCACTACCTGACATACTTTCCACCACATCCCCTGTGCACTCTTCCATGCATTTCTCACAATAAATTTTTTTTTAGAAAAAAACCCTCTGCTTTTGTTTGCTCTCTGTAGCAGTGTAACTTCTGAACCATTACAGGCTTTGTTACCATCTGTGCTAGCAAGACTGTAGAATGTGCTAGACTAGGGGGGAATGTTTGAAAAAATAAAAACCTGTAATCCTCTGCTCTGTGTCTCATCCAGTTTGTTCTGTTCTCATGGCAAGGGCCAGCTATTTTTCCTTGCCCTTGTCTTTCCTCTGCCATCCTCACCTGTTAGGGCACCCCCCCAGTGGAATGCCCCTTAGTTGGCCAGAGGCAGAAGGGTTGCAGTGTGACCACCCACAAAGTCTCTGGTGTGCCCTGCAGTGTGTAGAGCCCCTTGTTACAACTTGCTGGCAGTGCCAGGGGATCCGTGGGGTACCAAGCCCTAAAACTGACCCTGGGGAGTTTTAAATCCTGCAGGACTAGTCCAGAGTTATTTTAGTGCCTTCGTTCCTTGCCTTTCTAGACCTGAGTGCTGAGGGTGACTCTGTTTTGTATAGCTACATTCAAATATCTTTGTGTGTCAGCAGCAGTGGTGGCAGGTAAGGAGACGAGAGAGAAACAAGGGAAGGAGTGTAGAGTATGGATTCCACTGGCCTGGTTAGACACATGGAGGGCAAGTTGGGGATGTTCTAACACTGCTGAGGATAAAGACTCATTTGTGAAATTACACAATATGTGTACAGGCAGAAAATATGCATTCAAAGCCTTGGATACTCAATATATTATTGTTGAATTCTATTCTTCACTACAGTTAATGCAAATAAATAACTCTCAGGGGGTCTTATGGATCCTGCTTCAAGATTTAATACAATTTACAGAAATGGGGAATTAGGAGGAGATCCTTAGGGGAACTGTCTGCCCCTCATCTGTTGCTTGGGTACTTAGAGCTTCTTGCAGGCACATAATGATGGGTGCTGTTGGAGACACAAAATGCTGAAGATTTTGCAGTTGATTGGATCAAAGTGGATGTGTTCAAAACTTGCCACACAACAGGGGACCATGCATTTGCCCAGTAGCCATTAACACTTCTTATACCTATTTGAGCATTGGCCTGTGCCATTTAAGCATTGCCAAGGAGAGCAAAATGGGACCTGAATGCCTTGGCTCAGGCTTGCTTTTGATGAGTGTGACACTGTCTTCAGTAGTCACCAAGAGTTCTGCTGTGTTCTGTGGGTTCAATGCCCTGTGTTTGCACCTGTTTTTCAGTCTTGGAGACCTCATAGCTCTCCCAGGTTGTCACCATACGTACTTCGGCCTGTGGAGTAGTTGCCTGCAGAGCAGCTGTACATGAAGCCAGTGCAAGAACAGCTTTTCTGCTCAGGTGTGTTTCTGGCCAGTCCTGCTTTGCCTCCAACCCCTGCTGGTTGATGAACGCCTGCATGCCACCAGTGATGGGCCCATGTGTGGAAGCACAGTGGGGAAGGCTGCTGCCCTGCTGCATGTGTCCTTTGTGGTGGGGCTGGTGTGTGAGGAAGGAGGGCTGGGGCACAGGGAGATGGTGGTTGCACACTGCCTTCTCCTGAGCTGTCCTCAGCTCCTGTGTGCTATTATTTCCCCTTCATGGCTGTGGTAAGAGCAGCAGCCAGAAGCCTGACTTTGAATGGGTGGCTTGTAGGAGCTGTGGCAGTGCCATTGCTGCAGTGTGACTTGGTGTTGTCCATGGGCTAGGGGACACCATTCCTCCCACCATGCAGCTTGGGAATGGCTCAGTTGTTACAAATGCAGTCCTGGCTGCATCTGCCAGCACTTCTTTCTCCTACAGGCTTTGCAAGAAACTCAGTTACTGCTTTGGGCATGTGCCTGCATCCTCCCCTGGTACAGTCAAAGTGTTCCAGCTCCCACGTGCAGGATATCCTGGAAGGTTCTTGCAGAGGTGAGGTACCCTGTATTCTGTCAGTTCTTCCAGCCCCAGAGCAACAGGGAGGAATATCCTGGCCCAGGCACATGAAGGATGCAGGGGGCAGCAGGACAGGGACCCAAGCATTGAAATTGTTAGACTTGTGGCGTGCTGTGTGTGACTGCCTGCAGTCTCCCTGGCCTTGCCAGCCGCTCTGCTTGTGTCTGGTCAGGGCTGACAGAACATGGAGCCCTTCACAGTACTGGTGTGACTGCTGTTTGTGAGCTGGAGTGTGTGGCTGCTGCCCCAGCCCCTGCGAGGCCAGCCCTTAGTGCAGATGTGGAGATGAGGTAAAAGGGAGCCAGTCTCACATCACCTGGCACAGGCAGCCCATCACCCCCAGCCCGAGCCGTGCTGCCACTGCCTTGTCCCTTTCCTGGCCAGCTCCGGGAGGTGAGGATGCTGCTGCTGGCAGCAGGCTGGGAGCCAGCCCCGGGCTGCCCAGCGCTGCCAGCTTTGGGAGCGGTGAGCCCTGTGGGGAACGGGATGCTGTGGCTCATCCCAGCCCTGCAGGGGACAGAACTGCTGTTGCAGGGGCAGCAGGGAGACTGGCAAGCTGGCTGGCAGGCAGCTAGGCTGCTATGGGTAACCAGTGCTACCCATGGGAGCGAGCAGTGCACCCAGCTGCCTGATCCCTGCCCAGCCCTCGCTGGGACTAAATGATAGGATAGCAGCGTCAGTCCCAGCACTGTCTAGCCAAGCCTGGTGGCAGCTGTCCCAACACCAGTCGTCCTTGCACTGGTGCCACTGTTCCAGCACCAGTACTGACTCAGCTGGTACTGCCCAGCACCAGTTGTCCTGGCATTTTACTGCCCAGGCACCAGCTTGGCCCAGTACAAATTGGCCTAGCCCCAGCACAGGGAAAGCACCAGCAGCACGGGTCAGGAAAGAGTTGGTCCTGGTTCCTGGCCTTGCTCACTGAGCAGTTGCTTGGGAGTGTGAGCAAAATGCTTTCTTCCTCAGCTGCAGAAGCAGCACCCACACCTTGGCCACCTGTGAGCAGGTACCAGCCAGCTCCTTCCTTTGGCACACTCCATTCCTCCTTGCTGGAGTGCCACAGCCCCTTGAAAAACTTCCCTCTGTTCCTGTCAAACACACAATGCTCATCTGAGCGTGGCAAGAGGACACAGCTGAGCTGAACATGATAGGTGTAGCCTCAGTGACCAGCTGCTGGCCATGGACCAGAGCTAGCAGTGCATGACCCCAACATGGCTGAGAATGTTGGGATTCCTGGCCCTTGGGCCATCTCAGGGCTGTCTGTGGTCAGCCAGGCATTGCTGTCCTGCCTTCAGAGCAGCCATGCAAGTTTGGATCCCTCTCCCACCATCCCGCAGAAATAAAGCACACATCCATGTCAAACATAATATATTTATAGCAAAAATAGGCTTTTTCTGTAGCTTCCATACACAAGGTTTTCTCCCCGTACATTTACGCAGTAAACAGGTCGACTGAAGCAGTGTATGCTGGCTGACTCGACAGCTGCCCTTGCTTCAGGCTCCCACTTACAACGGGTGGCTTCATTCCCCTTTTGTGGCTGCTCTCTGGAGCCTGCACTGGTGCCCTTGTACCTCGCCAGCCAGGGGTTGTGGCACAGGCAGGGAGCAGCCCAGGGAGGTGGGGGGAACGGTGGTGCAGCTTCTGCCCCCCAGGCAGAGGGCAAGGCTGGTGGACTGAACTGCCTCTGTTCCAATGGGGCAGTCCCAGGAGTGCCCCCCAACCCACATTCAGGGAGAAGCTTCCTGTAGCTTACCTGTGCTGACCACAGGCTCCTCCACCATGCTGTTAAGCAAGTGACTGGGCACAGGACCTCAGCCCTCTCATGGTGGTAAGAAGATACAAACCACATTCATTCAAACACATTAACAAGCCTCCCTTGTTCCTCCTGCCCCTCTGCTGATGGGAGGCAGAGGAGAGGCTTAGGACTGCCAAAGTCCCCTGCAGAAACCTCCAGTGCCTGAACACTGTCAAAGACCTTCTCACCCTGCTGTCGGAGAAAGCAAAGCATGAGGATGCTCTGCCAGCAAGAGCTTCACAGTTTGGAGTTCGCTGGGTCGTCTCTTGTCCATCCCAGAAGGGTTTGGCACGTAGACCTAAAGGACATGACACATAGGCAGCAAGTGCATCCCCTTGCTGTCCTGGGCTGGGGAAGGGCCCTTGCTAGGAGCCAGTGCTTCTTGCTGCCTAACCCTGCAACTCAGAACATTGCAACACACCCACACGCTGCCCGCACTGTTCCCAAGTGAGAGACACCACCCCGATGAGGACAGGTGCCCAAGGGTGGCTTTGCAAGCAGAGCAGCTACTGCAGCACAGGGAAGGAAGCCAGTTCTCCCCTCTGCCTTCCCTGCACCACTGAGGCTCCCACAGCACCCAGGCAAGGAGCATCCCTCTATAATCTGGCCCCAGTCCCCTCCCACTTCCCTCTCCCCCCATGTTTTTGGCAGTCCTCCTCGGACATGTTCAAGTCTCCAGCATCTCAGCAGCACGGACTTGCCTCACAGTTTGGTAATTGCACGTAACAGGGCCACTCAGTGACCCCCACAAGGCGGGGGGGGGGAACCAACAAAAAGGAACAAGACAGTCAAGTAAACTAAAATCAAGAAATCCCTCGCCGTCGGTCCCAGCATGACGGGTCCCGCAGGAGTTCAGGGAGAGATGAGGCTGCCCGGCCCTGCCGCAGCGCAGCTCCCATCGTCTAGGAGATCATGTACTGGGTGATGGCCTGCAACGCGTACAGCAGCTCTGCCTGCATCCGGGCTTCCAGGATGAGCAGGTTCACGTGGACCTGGGGGAACAGCAGGACAGGCTCGGGCAGCCGAACTGAGCTGCGCTCCGTGGTGCAAGCAACTGCCCACCTGGGCAAGTTGAGTCTTTTGTCATCAAAATGCCACCAATTTTTCCAGCTCAGGCAGCTCCCCTTTTCCCCTCCTCCCAGTCCTGTAGGCTGTGGCTGCTTCCCAGAGCTGCGTGCCAGGGAGTCCCTTGCATACTTGGCAGCAGCATTCCAGGCTGGCAGCAGCACAGTCCCTGACACCCACAGCAAGCACTCCTGTGAGTTACAGCTCGACAGAGGGCTCGCCAGGAAGCACTCACCACTGGGGTAATGACCTTGGAGATGCCTCTGCTGCTGGTGCCCCTGCGCTCATCACAGTGGGCAGCCCCATGCCACACTAAGCCCAACGACTTACAAACAGCCAGTTTCCAGTCCTCCCCACCTGCCTCAGACTGGTTTGGTGGCTCAAAGATCTCCCATACACCCCCCCAAAGCAGCCCAGATTGCAGCCCCTGCCCACTCCCAGCCTCACCGCAGCCAGTCAGAGCCAGGGGCCGGCTATCCCACCTTTTCACTGTGCTTGAACTGCTTCCAGAACCTGTCAAACATTTCTGAGTTTGTCTTCTCTGGGTAGCAGGTTACAGTTTTAATGTAAACTTTGAGCATGCGCTCCAGGAGCTGATTCACTTCTGCATAGTCATAATCATCGTACCTGTGGGGAGCACAGGGGCGAGTCACAGCCAGCACCTTGCCTGTGGTCTGCCTGGGGCATGGCACAGCCACAAGGCAGGGGGACACATGGCAACGGCCACCAGGCACTGAAACTCTGTCCCCAAAGCTTCCCTGCCCTGGCCAGAGCAGCTCAGTATCTCTTCCCTGCCTGTCCCAACATCCAGGCAGGTGATTCACCTCTATCCCTTCTCCATGCTCATCTGCATGACAGACCGAGTGCCCTACCCTCCTCCTACCTGGGTTAGCTCAGTTTTCTGCCCTGGACCATGAGGTTGGTTTCCCTACCTAATGCCAAACATGCAGTGGATGTAGTTCCAGATGCCCCGCTTGAAAACAGAAGGTTCACAGCCCTGCCGCTTGGCCATGGCACTGCTTTGCAGACCATCCACCATCCTGAACTTCTCATCCAGGAGATGCCCAATGTCAGAGTAGAGCCGGTTGACCAGTGAGAAGCCATGGTCTTCCCAGGAATAATCCTGTTGAGCACAGCAAGAGGATTTTGCAACAGCAAAAAGGAGCTTGGAGCATGTTTCCAGGAAGAAGGGCTGGAGACCTCGGGAGCTTGGAGCATGTTTCCAGGAAGAAGGGCTGGAGACCTCGGGAAGCAGCAGAATTCAGAGAATATGCTCTGGGGATGGCTCTGCCCAAACCACAACATCCCTTATCAGGCAGCTTTTGAATGATTTTGACCCTTGCCTCCATGAGGGCCATGTGAAAAAATCATCAACCCTGGGGACAGAAGTCGCCTCCCTCTTCCCATCTTCCCAACCCTAGTGGGGCAGGGCCAGTCTGCATGGGCAACTCTGCAATTATTTACTGCCCATGAGGAACAGAGAGGAGAGGACTGGAGAGGCAGCAGCTTGGGCTGCTGCCCACCAGGAGAGCAGGAGTCTTACCTGGACTCTGAATACCTGCGTCTGATCCTCGTCGCGCCGGGCAAAGTCCTGGTATCCAAAGTCAGGGTCCTGCATGTAGCATGCAAGGTTGGTGGCACCGGTGACTTCCCCGTCAGTATCTGCAAAAGGGGAGAGCCCTGCAGACAGGTCAGAGCAGTGCTCAGCTGCCCTGTTCCCAGCCACATCAGGCATCAAAAGCCAGCCCTTGCTGTGCCCCAAATGCATCCCATGAGCCCCTCTGAACCACACATCATGGAAAATGCAAGGCATGGCGGAGCAACAAACACCCAGGTGTGCCATATGAACTCCCACCCTGCGCACCCACCTCTGCTCCCTGCCCCTCACCTTCCTCTCGGTCCTGCTGCAGCAGCCTCATCTCGTCCCTGCCCTCAGTCTCCACATGGATCCGCTGCATGCATTCCCGGAGGGAATCCAGCTCCATGCAGGAGTCTAGGGACTGCACAGACACAGGCTTGGGGGTGAGGGCAGTGGTCCCAGTGGCACCCCCCCATCCCCCGCAGACCACCCTCAGGGGCTCACCCGCTTGCGGTTGATGCGCAGCAGCTCCTGGCTGCAGCTGTTGCTGGCGGTGGCCTCGCAGAAGCACTGGTTCCCCAGTGACAATGGCTTCAGCGAGCCTCGGCCCCCCAGCCCCTCGTCCTGCTCGCAGCCACAGCCGAAGACAAAGCTGGCGAGTGCGTGGCAGTGTGCCAGGAGGACGACGGCGTGCACCAGCTCCGCCAGCGACCAGCTCCACTCGCTGATCTTCAGCAGCTTCTGCAGAACATAGACAGACCAGCAATGTGACAGAAGCAGGTGGGCAGGGTGCCGGCAGCCCCTGCAGATGCTGCTGTCCCCACTGCCATCCCGGTCCCTGGCTGATAGCCCTTCCCAGTACCTCAATGTGCTCCTTGGTGATGAGCCATGGCCGGTGTGCCAGGATCTTGTTGATCTCATTGAGGTTGCGGAGTTTGGGGGGGATGAATTCGAGGCCGCGCAGCCACTGGGGGTCACCCCCTGCCCGCAGGAACTGCAGCACGTGCAGGTTCACCAGGTACCGGCACTGGTGCCGGGCGGCTGCCTGCAAGAGCAGCACATCAGGATCCATGCACTGCCCCAGCAGGACAGGCATCCCACGCCCACCTCTTGCTTAGCCTCCAGGACACCGTGATTTTGGCCCCTGATGAGAAGCCCGGGGCATAGGCTGTCTGCTGGAGGTTGAGGAGAGCCTCACAGGGCTGAGCAGAGCCCCCCGTCCCCTCTGGCAGCTCCCAGCAGGGCTCACCATGATGGCGATGTAGTGCCGGCAGTCAAAGGGCAGTGGGCCGTCCATGTGCATCAGGTAGTGCTGTGTCTTGAGGAAGCTGTCGAGGTACTGGGGGTGGTAGCCCATCTGCTGGGTCACCGCCTCCAGCCGCCCCCGGCTTGCCAGCACCTTCACAAAGAGGAACTGGGGGCACTCGGGGTCGCTGCTGGACATCTTCACTACCTGCAGGAAACACGCTCTGCTTAGCCCTCCCCAGAGCAGCCCCCACTGCAGCAGCATGCCCCAGCCAAGCCCGGGCTCTGCAACAGGCAGAGATCCCCTCTTCCAGCTTGGTGCTGCCAGAGGGATACTCATGGCTATTAGGCAGAGCACTGCTCAGTGCCACAGGTTGTGGGAGGACAGGTAGCAGGACACACAGGTTGGTCTCTGTCTGGGAGGAGGCATTGCGTGGTGAGAGGAAGCAAAAGGCAAACTAGGAATGATGTTTCTTGTAGTGGAGCAAGGCTGGATCAGGAGAAACATGACACAAGATACATTCCAGAATGGAGCAGCCCATCTGCCTTACTGCCAGCACAGAGCCCTCCTGCCCAGTACCAAGATGGGAGAAAGCTGTGGAGACAGCAGAGGGGCTCCCAGGCTCCTGCCCTGGCAAGCCAAGAGGCAAACCATGTCCTGGTACCTTCCATGTGATCAGGAGCACACAGAACAGCTCCCCACATGTTGCAGACAGCATGGGAGTGGGTCCTGCAGCACAGGGCACAGCTGTTACTGGGTGTACCCACCGGAGAAAACACAGATGGGCAACTTGGCACGGGGGGCCCACACACCCTCAGCAATGCCCACCGCAGCCTTGCACCAGGGCCCCAGTCGAGCACAGCTCCAGCCCCTCCCAAGAGGGTGGTGGGAACAGAGGGCAGGGATGTTGGAAAGGTGCCCAGGCAGCTGCTGTGCTCCAACAACTGTGTTGCCCCAATTCCCACCCGACAGCAGGGTCTGCACCTGCAGCCTGCCCACCCCGAGGTACGGGTACAGCAGGTGCTAACCTCATCACACAGGAAGTCACAGCTCCTGCTCGCATGTAGGAGCCCAGGCAGCACCCTTGGGTACAAAGCATGCATCTCTTCTCCCAGGCTTGAACTGAAATCTCTCCTGGGAAATTCTGGCCCTGCTGACACCACTGTATTCCTTCCACCTGTCTCTCCAGTGCAGTCACCCAAAGGCTGGTGACTGGAGCATGGCAACAGTGGTGGCATAGCAGAAAAGCAGGAGCACTTCTGCAAACCACCAAAGCCACAGGGTGCGTGGCAGAGCACCCTGGGGCGAGGGGGAGACAGAGCAGGGATGAGCTGTGTGGCAGCACAGAGCAGTTGCACCCACACAGGCAGTGCAGGAAGCAGCTCTGGCTATTTTCCACCATCCTGCACTTCTGGTGGAAACACCATTACTCAGGTGTCAAGAGATTTACTCAATGACATTTGCATCCTTCACTTCCTCTGGTAAAAGGGGTCCACAAAAACCCAAAACTCAAATTAAAATGGAAAGAGATGAAAAGCACCAGCTTCTCTGTTCCACTGGAGAAGATGAAAGCCAGAAGTGACCTGTGAAAGCCCCTACAAAGTCCCTCTGCTTGGGGAAGTGAGATGCCATGAGGACACCCAAAGGGCTACAGCTACTGGTATTCTCCTCCTGGTGGGCTGAGGTGGGGGACTAGGGGCTTTTCCACTCCCCCCAGGGAAAGGCAAGGAGCTGTGCAACGAGCTGAGCTGCCAGCTCTCCTCACTCTGCTTGACCAGGTGATGATGGAGCAAGCAACCAGATATGTCTTGGAAGGAGAGGATTAAGGAAGGGGGGGATGAAGGTGCAGAACAGCCACCTCCTTGGCTCTCAGCCCCTGGCCAGGCTATCCTGCCCGCTCCCAAAAGCACCAGTTCAGCCCAGGGTGTCTCCTAGCGGCACCACCTGCCACATTCCCTCAGTTCTGCCTCCCCAGCCTCTCGCATTGCCCCCAGTGCCACCTTCCTCACCCTCCTCGGCCACAGCCCTTCTCCTCCTCCCCTGCATCCACTCGCACTCCCGGGCTGTGGGAGCATCGCCTCCCTCCCCTCCCAGGGTAATTTTCTTGTGTCCGAGCCCCCTGAACTCTAACAGGCACCTCGACTGCATGCCCAGCACCAACCTCGCCCCCTCCCCGCTCCGCGGAGCCGCCGGGGAAACGGTGTCCCGGCGCTGCCGGCCGGCAGCCGTGAGCACATAGAGAAGGCAGGAGGAGCCCGGACAGCGTCGGGATGCGCGGGAGAGGGGCCGGCGGACCCCGCCGCGCTCCCCGCCCGGCCGGGGCTCCATCCCTTCTCCCGGCGAGACCGCTGCTCCGCCGGCACCGGTGGCTCCTCCGGTAACGTTCGCTGGAGACGGAGCCGCGGCGGCACCTCTCGCCCGGCCCCTCTGCCCGGGTTTTCGAGAGGAGGGGGGAAGTAGGAGCGCCCGCGGCAGGGGCCCCTACGGCGGTGCCGGGGGCCGGTACCCGGGGCCGGTACCCGGGGCCCCATTGTGCGGGCGGCGGCGGCGGCAGCGCCCCCGGTGAGCGGCGCGAGCAGTGCAAGCGGAGAGAGAAAAACAAGTTTGATTGGCAGTGATGGAGCCACGGCGCCTCCCGCATCCCGCACAAAGGGGACGGGGACGGCGCCGCCGCACCGGGACCGGCACCAGCACCGGGAGCAGGACCAGAACCAAGACCAAGCCGCCGGGCGCGGCATCGTGAGAGCGCAGCCTAGCCGGCCCCGCGCACCGCCAGCGGGCAGCGGGAATGTCCCGGCCT
>VZRO01006626.1:32137-74978 GCA_013397915.1 Daphoenositta chrysoptera
TGTCCGAGGGCCCGGCTGTCCGAGGGTCCAGCTATCCGAGGGCCCGGCTGTCACAGGGCCCGGCTGAGGGTCCCGCTCTTCTCCCAAGCAAGCAGCGAGAGGATGGGAGGATGTGGTCTTATGTCCCTCTGCCAGGGGAGGTTAAGGTTGGACATCAGGAGGAATTTCTTCCCAGAAAGGGTGATTAGGCATTGGATTAGACTGCCCAGGTACGTGGTGGAGTCACTGTCCCTGGAGGTGTTTAAGGAAAGACTAGAGGTGGCACTCAGCGCCATGGTCTGGTTGACATGGTGGTGTTTGGACAGCGGTTGGACTCGGCGATCTCCAATGTCTTCTCCAACATAATTGAATCTGGGATTCTGTAAGAGCAGCTGCAGAGCGCTGCAGTCAGTGTTGGCCAGAAAGGTCTGGCCATCTGCAGGGACAGCAGCAGTGGCTGGGGGCTGCAGGTGGCTCTGGAAGTGGTTGGAGAGCCCAGAGCAGAGCCCACTGCCCAGTGAGGTCACAGCACATCACCCCAGTGTGCAGGGAGCCCTGTGAGGGCAGTGGGGCTGTGAGAGGGGGACTCATCCATGTGCTTGATGTTGATTGATGAACGTGCTGCCACTGTGAGCCTGGGACAGTAGGACTGGCCCCTGCCTCACCATGTGTGAGAGGTCAGAGTGTTCAGGAGTTGGGGCCCCACTGGTGCTTTCCCCAGGCCCCGCAGGACTAGCCTGGGCAAACCCCGGTGGGCAGAGCATTATTGCCACTGGAAACTGGGGACACAGGCGAAGGAGCAGTGAGGCCTCAGGGGAACTGCCAGGATGACACAGTGGCTTGCTGTCTGAGCCAGCACAGCCAGGACACAGGAACAACCACAACACCATGGATGAAAGGCAAAGAGGAAATTTATTTTTATTACCTCACCAACTGGAAGATCCCCCAAGCAGCACCCAGGCAGAGGCACACAAGCAGGGATGCAGGCACTGTGGGTCTTGGTCCACCCTAGAGGATCACTGAACCTGCTGTTTTCGCTTGTTTATCAAGGAATTGTGCAGTCGTGGTTTACCACTGTGATTTGATCTTTCCCACAGCAGGGCAGGAATCTCAAGCACGTTAAATAAGGTGCCACTAAGTCTATCACAGGCCTCTGTTAACTAAACACAGAAATTCTACTTACTGAACACACAAAACTAAACAACGATGAGTATGTTATATGTGTTTTTCTACATCAGCTGCAAGGCACTTGAGCTTGTTTATAACCTTCCTTGCCTATCTTCCACTATTTTTCCACACTTGGCCTCCTCATCCCGTGTCCCCATCAGTTGGCCAGTGGCCCCTGCCTGCTCAGCTGCAGCTGCCCACTCAGCAGGACACGTCCCTGGGTGTGCTTGTGGGGACTTCGGAGCAGGGAGGGGGACTTGGCAGGAAGCAAGACCGGGGATGCAGGGCATTTGGCAGAGGCATGGCAGGGCCTGTGGAGCAGTAAGGTTTGGGCAGCAAAGCTGTGGAGCAGGGGGGGTGCGGGGGTGCAGGAGTGTGTCACACTCTCCCATAACTCTTCTGGTAGGGGCTGTGCTCGCTGGGGGCGGTTGGGGGCCCAGGCATTGGAGGTGGTGTGTGGTTGCTGCTGTCCCAGAGGGGCTCCTGGATGTCCTTGGGTGGGAGCTCAGTCACATAGCAGATGTTCTCACTGTAGTTGGGCTTGAAGCTCTCCACGACATCTTTGGGGACTCCAGCCCATTCCTCCAGGGAGCAGAGCAGGGTGAGAGGAGCTGCCACCCAGCCCAGCCCCAACCCCACAGAACAGGGGTGAGCACACCAGGGATGGGCAGGGCCGCTTGCACCATCTTACCTGGAAGTTGCCATTGTGGGTGATGAACAGCTCATCAAAGTTCTTGCTGGGGTTGGGAATTCGGGGCATCAGGATGACCCATACCCTGCGCAGGAGAGGTGTGTCAGAGGGGAAGAGTCACAGTGCTGCTGCCCCCAGTCAGCTCCCCACACTCACCTTTCCATGCGCACCAGCAGGATGACAAGGACCAGCAGGAGCAGGCAGGAGGCAATGGGGACCAAGACCGTGTGGATCCCAAACCAGTGTAGTTGTTCCTCCACCGTGCCTGGGAAGAGCCAGGGTGACACTGACCCCCATTCAGTACCCCACCACAGCAGTGGGGTGGGCCTGCAGATGGGCCTTCATGGGTGGCCATGGCACTGCTCATGAGAACAGAGGATGGAGAAGGGGCGGGTCCCCAAGCCCTGCCATCCTACCACCATAACTAGCTGGTGACCCTGTCCTGGCCCAGCCGTGCCCTCCAGTGCTAGGAAGCCCCTGGCAAAAGTCAGCAGGTCCCACTGGTGGGGTGTGTTTTGCTTCCAGAAGTACAAAGGATGCTGCTGCCTGCACCCCACGTGCCCAGATGGATCTTGTTCCTGAGCTGCTGCCTCAGGCCATTCTTTACTCGCTTGGCCATCCCTCGCCTGCTGAGCCCTGCCATGCTCCAGTACATCCTATCCCACTGCAGCCCTCAGAACATACCCTTGCTGGTGAAGTTGCTGCCCCAGAAGACAGGAGCGCTCCACTCACTCCACAACTGGGTGGTGCCACAGAATTTGTTGATCTTGCTGCGCACATAGAAGGTGTAGTACTTCTCATAGTCCACGCTGGGTAAGGAGAAGACAAATCCATTCACCGAGAACTCCTAGAGAGACACAAGCCACGTGCTGCTGGCTGGGACCACCTTGCAGGCAGGTGCACAGCTCACCCCCAGGCACTCACACAAGGGTGCCGTGCCCGGGGCTCTCACCATCCAGCTGGTGTCCTTGTTGCTCTTGTACTTGACAGCGTGCTCCAGGCACTCGGCTTTGGGGTACGGGGTGGCCCAGGTCAGCCGCAGCTGATGGTTGCTCGTGTTGTGGATGGTCAGGTTGACGGGCGCCTCTGG
This sequence comes from Daphoenositta chrysoptera, assembly GCA_013397915.1. Taxonomy (NCBI): domain Eukaryota; kingdom Metazoa; phylum Chordata; class Aves; order Passeriformes; genus Daphoenositta; species Daphoenositta chrysoptera. The sequence continues at coordinate 35,065 of VZRO01006626.1, forward strand.
TTTCACTGCAAGGGACAGGTGACGCCCAGTGAGGGCTGGCCCCGTGCCCCAGTGGCCCTGCTGCCAGCTGGCAGCTGATAGGGAAGCTCTGAGGACCCACAGCCCTGCAGAGGAGAGGGGGTTCCCCCCACCGCTCTGTACCCAGGTCCTGCAACAACATCTTCTCGCTGGGGATCTCCAGGCTCTCGCCGCCAATGCTGGCATTGATGAGAACATGGAAATGCTGGTACTGGATGAGCTCGTCCTGCTTGAAGTGGCAGCCAACCCTGACACCCTGGTCCTGCAGGTAATGCTTGCACTCCACCTTGTCAGACATGCTCCTGTACCTGTGCCACAGTGGGTTACCAGGACTCCCCAAGGCCTCACATGCCCCAGCCCTCGCTGGGACCCCTCTCCCCAGCACATCCCACCCTGCTTGCCCTGGAGACAGAGCCTGGGCTCAGGGCGGAGGAGCAGCCTGATGCCAGGACCAGCAATGCTGGCAGTAGGCCCCTGTGCAAGGACCCACCACTGGACATCCTCCTGTAGGACCGTGGGGCAAGGGCACCTACCAGTAGTAGAGGGAGTAGTTGACCGTGAGCGTCTCTCTGCTCCCCCACATGCAGGTCATGTACTCCTCGTTAAAGAGGACACACTCCACCCCTGTAAGCAACAGACACTGCTGGGCATCGCAGTGGTGGATGGCTGTGCCAGGGCCCAGGGGTGAGACATGGCACATGCCAGGTCCCTGCATATCCCTATGAGCCTCCCTCCATGTGAACCAAACAAAGTCATCAGCCAGCACTGCAGGGGCAGGAGAAAGCCCCAGTCGAGCTTTCCTGGGTTGTAATGTAACACAACAGAGCAAAGGGCTGTTTCCACGCATGGAGATGGAGGACATCTTCCTGCCAGCCCAGGAGTGCAGGGATACAGAGGGGCTGCATTTCCACAGAAAGCTGTTGTTTTACTGACAGCCAGCCAACGAGTGGATTTTTTCTCAGAAAACAGTGGCTGGGATGAGAGTGCCAGGTGGAAAGAGAAGCCTCTGGCTCCCATCCCCTTCCTGTGCACAGCACTATTGAGGTAACCACGAAGGAAAAGGCAGCTGGTGCAGATCCACTGACCATCCTGGCCAGCACCCACACGTAGCACGGACCGACAGGATCTGCCAGTAGAGTGATGGAGCAGGAGCGCTGCAGGACTAGTAGCCACGGGGCTGGTGGGGTCAGAAATGCTCCAGCTCTGCAGTGGGAGCAACAGGGCTCCCTGGTACAGCCCGACCCTCCTGGCAGCCCCACTGCAAGGGGCCACACAGGTGCCACAGGTGCTGGGGCACATCGGGGGGTTGCAGGGTCCCTGGTGTGTGCCACAGCAGCGCGCCCGCCCACGCAGCCCCACATCCTGTCCTCCTCGCCCGCCATCACTGGGGAGCTCCATTCCCCAGCCCCACCCGCAAAAGGGGCCCGTGGCCTTCCCATGTGCCCCTTACCTGGACGGCTGTGGGCAGCAGCAGGGCAGGGACCTGGCCCACAGAGCAGAAGGAGGAGGAGAGGCAGGAGGAAGGCAGGATCCGCCATGGGGGCGCCCGGCCAAGGACGCACGTGAACGGCCTCTGCCAGGGCTGCCGGCTTCCGCACCGCACCGCTTCCTGTCCCACAGCCCTGCCTGCACCGGGGCCCACCCTACGTGCTGCCCCACGGGCCACCTCATGGGACCGTGGCTCACTCCACGGGGGCCCCGTGGCTCATCAGTGGGATCCCAGGGCTCATACCACTGGGATTCCATGGCTCCTCCCAGTGGGACTCCATGGCTCATCCCACTAGGATCCCGTAGCTAACCCACTGGGACCCCACGGCTCATCCCACTGGCACCCCATGGCGCATCCCACCGGGACTGCGTCGCCCTTCCTGCTCAGGTCCCACGCCTCGCCCATCTTAGACCCCCCAGTTCACGCTGCCGTGTTCCCATGGCTCACGCTGCCATGCTGTAGGGATCACCGCCACTGGGCTGCCCCAGGAGCACGGTGGGATGGGGATCCCAACGCGCAGCCCGCTGGATCCCTGAGAGCATCACCGGAGGCACGGGGGCAGCCGGAGGGGGCGGCTGCAGGGACAGAGTCACAGCGGGGCTGTGTGTGTGACAGTGCGGCCGGTGTCCGCGGGGGCTGGTGCCGGTGCGCTGCTGGCCGCACCGAGGGTATCGGTGGCCGGGGTCCCGCGGGTGCCCCGGCGTCGGGGGCGAGTGTGGTGGCGACTCTGTCACGTGACGCTGTCAGGACAGCCCCTGGAGCGGCGCCTCCGCCGGGGGTCGCGCGCGCCCCTCGGGCTGCCCCGTCCCTCTTCGACACTTTCCGGCGTCGCTCGGCACCGGCTCGGGCCTTCTCGGCGCTGCTCGGGACTCTCCTGCGGCGCTCGGTTCTCTTCGTCTTTCCTCGGCCCAGCCTCAGCGGTGCTCGGGTCTCTCCGTCAATTTTCGGCACTCTTCGGTAACACTCGGGTCTCTCCGGCGACTCTCGGGACTCTCCGTTCTGCTTCGGACCGNCCGACGTCTACCCGCAGGACCCCAAGCAGAAGGAGGTGCGGGGGCCGGGCGTGTTGGGGGGACGCGGAGTGCAGGACCGCCGTGCCGGTGTCGGACCTGAGGAAGCGCCGGGTTGGCGGCGAGGGGGCCCCGTCCCGCCGGGTCCCCCGGGGTTGGGGGCCGCTGGCCGGGCCGGGGGAGCCGCGGTCGCGGTGTCCCAGCACTGCCCGGGGCGGTGCCTGGCAGCGAGGGCTGGGGGAGGTCGGGGGAGCAGCCGGGCCTCGCCTCGTTCAGCCCCGCGCCGGGGACAGAGGCTGCGGCCGTGGGCGCGGAGGGGCCGTGCCGGGCGCTGCTGACCGTCCTTCCCCCGCAGGATGAGCTGACTGCGCTGAATGTCAAGCAGGGCTTCAATAACCAGCCGGCGGTCTCTGGGGACGAGCACGGCAGTGCCAAAAATGTCAATTTCAACCCGGCGAAGGTGAGAGGCGTCCCGACAGTGGAGGGGCGGGTTTGGCAGGGCAGGCTGCTGGATCGTGGACAGTCCTGGGTCTCGTTCCTTTCCTGTGTCGAGAGCTAGGAGGTCTTTCCATTTTGTACGGGTGTTTTTAAGGCTTGACCTTCCGTTTCTGTAGAATCCAAGTTCAGCATATGTTTAGAACTGTGTCCCACCTCTGAGAGAGCAGGTTCTTGTCTTGCTGAGTGCGTTTTAGGGGCAGGTCTGTGTCTGTAGTCTTCGTTAAGCCAGCATCTAGGACTCCTTATATTCTGCAATTAAAGCAGAAGGCTATGATACTGGGAGAGGGAAGCTTCTTATTGGTTTGGTTACAGGATTGCCATTGTAAAAGAAAAGTACGATTTCTTGAAACATCTGGAACTTTAAAAATGGGAGTTATATAATAGGCTTCAACTCCATTTTTCCAGTCTCTGAAATCAAGATGTTGACTTCCTGACAAAACAACTAGTAATGACCTGGGTTGGAAGACAATCAATAAGCACAGGATATTTGTTTTCCTTGGCTGACTTCTGTCTGAGAAGCCTTCTGTCTGGTTTGACAAGTATTTTTAAAGGGTAGTGTCCATCTTGAGTCCCTGCTTGGTTATTGTATGAGTTGTCTAGAAGCATTCCTCTGTGCAAGTATAACAAAGGAGTTATTGGCAGGTTTTTTTTTGTGTTTCAAAAGTTGATACTGGTGAGACTTCTGGCAGGAAAGATAAATGAGATTTTAAGTACACTGAACAGGTATTTGACCTCTGAAATTTAATTAATCCTTTCTTTTCTTCTCCTCCAGATCAGCTCAAATTTTAGCAGTATTATTGCAGAAAAGCTGCGGTGCAACACCCTGCCTGACACAGGGAGGCGGAAACCCCAGGTCAATCAGAAGGATAACTTTTGGCTGGTGACAGCACGTTCTCAGAGTGCCATAAACAACTGGTTCACAGATCTGGCTGGAACTAAGCCCCTCACTCATCTTGCTAAGAAGGTATGTTACAGGAGAGGCAGCCTGGCAGAACAGAGAGTTTAATCTGTGCTCGTTTCTGGAGGTTTTCTGAAGGTTTTTACTGTTTGGAGAAGTTTTGTGTCTATATATCCTGTGAAGCTTTCAGCTTGAAGAGTGGATCTGGGATTTGTAGTGCCCTTACTGTAGTCATCACACTTAGAGAACTGGTCTCTTGTCTGTTATTTGGAGGCGTGTTAAGCTTTGCCTTTTGGCTTGTAGGACATGACTGATTTATTTTAAAGTTCGTTTGCTTTTCAGTAGAGCTGCCACTGTTGCCTTTGGCCTGTTGTTTAGATTAGGACATTTCTGTTGTGGAGCGTTTTTCAAGTTCTCGAAAGTCATAGTGAGAATTACTGAAAATAATCACCTAAATGACTTCCCAGATTTCTGTTGCAGTGACGTGTTTCTGCTTTTCAACAGAGGAGAGTATGTGTGCTAACACTTAGTCTTGGCCAGGCCTACAGTATTTCTGTGTCCTGGAGTCTAGGGGTAGATATTTCCCTTATAGCTGTGAATTCTGTAGAGTATGAAAGAAGGGTCTTACTCTGGCATTTTTTCAGGCCCGATAGCAAGGGAGATAACTCTCTCTCAGGGGAGGCCTACAAACAAGGTACTTGGGAATCTGGTATGCATTGTGGAAAAACATAACTTCCAGTTGCAAAATGGTCTGAGTCACTCCTTGGGGGGAAAATAAAGTAATCAGATTTTCCCAGAATCTGACTCTTTATAAACTTAATCCTTTGCATTTTGGCTGTCGGTTTCCTGAGGTCATGGTGAAAGCTTGAACCTTTCAAGGTTTTCTCCTGTTTTTGTGTGTTGAGCTGCATCAATTTTCATGAACTTAGATGTGAAAGAGCAACTGTCAGTAGCCGAGTGGTCTGACTTTGAGGTATCAGAGAATAATTGGGAAGAATGTAGGAAACACAGCAGGTAAATGAACTGTCAGTAGTTCAGGGACTTGAAGATACCTGCCAAATGGGCCTGTTTTTTGTGAGTTTTTTTTCATTCCTCTGTGAAAATACATACTTTTGCTCTCCAGAGTATTGTGTGGAAATGAGCCCCACAGCTGTACTTTTTCCTTTGCTGCGTTATTGCTTCCTGGTTTATAGTCCTGCAGTCTGATGATTTCACTGGTATCCTCCTATGTTGTATCTTGAATTTTGAATCTTGGGCTAATAAATTCCTTCCTACTATGGTACTCGGTTCCCTGTTTCTCACAGTCTTCTGTTGGATATTCATGATATTAGGAGACTTCTGTAACCACTCAATTTTGTATACAAAATGAAGCATCTTGTCTTCACTCTGCATGGCAGATACTCTGTTACTGACTCAGTCCTTAGTCTGTATCTTTCATAGTTCTTTATGTGCTCTCTGGAGGATAACCTCCAAGATGTTTGCAGGATTCAGGATGTGGATTTACAGTGATGTAATTACATTTTCTGTCTTCTTTCAATTTGTTTTGTTTCTGTTTATACTGAAGTACAGCTCTGGTACTGTTGCTTTCTAACCACAGGTGAATTATGGCAGCAGGTTTTTTTGAGGTAGAGGTACACTGTTGCTCTATTCTCTTCTTACATTCTCCACACCTACAGCAGGTATAGCTGCTTTAGCTGCCTCAGTTCCTATTCTAAGTGCTCGGTTCTGTTCTCCCTCTCAATTCTGTTACAGGTGCCCATCTTTAGCAAGAAGGAAGAGGTCTTTGGTTATTTGGCAAAATACACTGTTCCAGTAATGAGAGCAGCGTGGCTCATCAAAATGACTTGTGCCTATTATGCTGCCATCACGGAAACAAAGGTGAAAAAGCGTCATGTGATTGATCCCTTCATTGGTAAGCACTTAGTGTGAAGCTCTGAGTTTGTCCATCACAGATATTGATGTTCTCAGATGTTCTTAGCCTGCTCTTGATTAGTAAGAGGTAGCCCAGAAATCCATAAACTTGTATCCTGCTGATAAGTCCTTGGGTTCTGACGTGTATAACTGTCTGAACAACAGGCCCACCTGTGAGAGTACACTGAAAATTAAATCTTAGTGGCCATAAATACTTCCTGGGAGCCTTACTTTTCTTTCTCCCAATTAAGTTCCACTGAGCTCCCTTGCTGCCTAACCTGTTTTTTTCTTACCATACAAAGACTGTAAATTTGCAATTTAGTGATGACTGATTAGCTACTTCCCAAATGAGTATGTACATTTCCTAGAGAATTTTGGTATGTTACTCCCTGTCTGTGTTTCCAATTTCATTAAACATTACTAGATCCAACATCCTTTGCATCCTGGCCTGCTCCAGATTACTGTGGTCTAGGAGAGTAACCCAGCTGTGTTCTGGTTTCTTTGGGTTTCCACATATGCACCATCCCGGTTCTTTTCTGCTCCTGGTTGCCACAGTGCTCACTGCTAACCTGTTTTCTCCAGAATGGACTCAGATCATCACCAAGTACCTGTCAGAGCAGCTGCAGAAAATTGCAGAGTTCTACAGACAGCTGCCAGGGCAAGGCTGTGGTTCACCATCAGGACCAATGCCCCAAGAGGTGGAACAGGCTTTGAAGCAGTGGGACTACAATGAGAAACTGGCTATGTTCATGTTCCAGGTGAGGGACTGGCAGAGGCTGCTGGGTGGGTGCGTAGCAGAGGAGGGTGAGAGGAGTGGATGCCAAAGGATTTATTTCTGCAAAATACTGTCTTTCTGTGAGTAGACCACTGTTCACAGACTAGATGCAGTTTTGATTTCAGTAGTAGGACAGGGGTAGCACAGAACTGTGAAAACTTCCAGAGTTATTTCCACTGTTGGAAAGCAAGCTGCTGCTGCTCTGCATTATCTCAGTGGAGGTTACTTCAACTTCTGTGGGTTTGGTCTGCTTTTTTCTGTGTGCAGGATGGCATGCTGGACCGGCATGAATTCCTGACGTGGGTCCTCGAGTGCTTTGAGAAGATACGGTCAGGAGAAGATGAATTTCTGAAAATGCTCCTTCCTTTGCTGCTACGGGTGAGAAATACGCACTCAGCTTGCTTTAGGAGAGTACTGACTTCTGCTTTGGCCATCCCCTTCCTATTGCCTAAGGGGTTAATGAGTTATTTTGCACCAGGAACACTAGGGAGTGTCCCTCTGAGTATCCTTCTTAGCTCTTGCAAGGATGTCCTTTTAGTCCTGCTCTCTTCTGGTTTTTATTCTGCTTTTTACCCTTTTTTCCTGCACTGGGCTTGGTAATCCCTGCCCATGTCACAGCTCTGATAGTTCTACCGATTGTGCACCAGTACATGGAAACTGCTTTTTCCTTTCTTTCTGTTACAACGGATTCTGGGGACACCTTTGAAGCTCTAGGAAGGCTGGGTGTGGGTACATTTTTATATGTGAAGTCACTGCCAGAGAGCATTTCAAGGGTTTTTCTGATGCTTAGTAGCCAGTGGGTGATCCATACTGCTAAGGAGCTCTCTGCAAAAAGGGACTGCCTCTTCAAGGCAGTGTCACACAGCGTAGTACTTTGGGAAGGTGAGGTTTTTTTCTTGTGTTTCTTGTGACAAGGATGTTTTCCCCTCCCTCCATCTTCCCTGCAGTACTCTGGAGAGTTTGTGCAGTCTGCGTACCTGTCCAGACGTCTGGCCTACTTCTGCACCCGCAGGCTTGCTATGCAGCTGGATGGTGCTGGTGGGCACCCACCACACATCCTGTCTGCCCAGACAGGCAATGCTCTTCCTTCAACTCCCACCCCTCAGCCAGCTGCAGGGAATCCTCCTCCCAGCCCTTTCAGTGACTTACTACTGTGCCCCCAGCATCGGCCAGTGGTGTATGGGCTCAGCTGCATCCTTCAGGTAGGTTTAAGTGATGGTGATTCTGAGGTCAACAGGGACAATTTACATTGTGTGTCATCACCACAAAATCGTTACAGTCTGAGTCAGCAGCTTCCTAAGTATCAAACTATGATTATCTTTGCTGATGTGTTACAGAGCTTTCATGTCAGACATCAGTGCTGTAGCAGTGCCCTTGACTGACTTGCATAAGAAAAATGGACTGGAATAGAGCATTTTGCTCTACTCACAGGTGCCTCACATGGCTGGGAAAGCTTTACAAAAGAAGGGATGAGAAAGAAAGGGTTATTTCCCATGGTGTATGTCCATAATAGGTTGTCATCCAGGAAAGGAAATTATGCCAGAAATGAAGGTGCTTTGTAATTTTGTCACTCTTAAAAACAAACATCCCCACATCAGAAAAAAAGTTCCCACAGAACAAGAAAAAAAAAAACCAACTGAACAGCACACACAAGAAACAGGCCCTCCCACTTTATAGAATAATTTAATGGTTTAGGACTGGCAGCAGGCTTTGAAAAGGAACTGCTCTAAACTCATAATCTTTATAGGTGGTATTGATTAAACCTCACATTGCAGTAACACTCTGGGATTCAGTCCTTACTGTCCTTGTGTCAGGAAAAGATAGGCGAGTTCTGTTCAGTGTGCGCATTCATTCATGATTGTGTTTTTCTCCTGCAAGAGGAGAGTGACTGGGTCAGGTGGGTCCGTGCAGGAGTGGAGATAGTTCCTTCCAGGGGAGAAAAGACTTGTTAAAGCAGAGAAGGTTCCAGAGAGTGCAGGATGGAGCAGGAGTTGGAGAGGAAGAGAGCACAAAGTTTGGGAACCTGCTGCTCAAGAGAGAAACTTGAGATGAAGGAGCCCTGACAGGATCAAGAAGCAGCCAGCCACCTCTCAGAGAGAGAAAAAGAGAGAGAAAGAAAATTCCTATAGTACAGTTGACTAGGAGTAAGGATCTTTCTGCAAGGCTTAGAGAGCAATGTAGGGTTATAAATAACCCCTTTGCATTCTTACTAAGTCTTGTTTGCTTTCTGTTGAAGTTTAGAGGGTTTTTATTTCTATTTTCTATGTGATAAAACATGTCTTTAATATAAAAAATTTGTGTTTGGGGAGCTTACCTTAGGGAAAATAGATGAGCATATACACCTCAGAGGTTTGGCTGATTTGGAGTTCAAACACAACCTGCTTAAAAAGTTGATGTTGGTTAATGATGGTCTGATCTTTAGTATGTCTCAGTGGAAACAGGTGCCTTTCTAAGAGTGCACATGATTAACCTTTGCTGAAATGGTCTCAAGATAAGCAGATTTTTTGGTTGGAGTGTCTAAAACAGCTTTGTGAACCAGAAGCTATAGTGGAATATTACAGGAAGTGTTCAGTGAAGTTTTGTCTGTGTTTATGTGAGTGTACAAGATCATAAAAGAATGAGAATGCATATAGGATGGTATCGTTACTATAATAATCACACTTGTGATTATCAAACAGTATGGTATAATTAATTTGGGTCTGTTACCTCCTGTTTCTTCTCAGACTTTACTCTTGATGAGAGCTGTAAGTCAATAATGTAAACACTGCTTCTGGACCATGAGGGTTGGATTGTGCATTGGAGGTGTGAGTTTGTATGATCCAAAGGGTCTTTCAAAGCTTAGAACAAAAAAAGCCCCACCCAAATAGTAAATATGTTGCATACAGGATAGTGAATGCCTGGGCAATAGGATAAAGTAGTGGTTAGTTTTGGAGAAAGTAATGTAACTTAATTGTTTTGACCTTAATTTGCTCAGTGATACTGACTTTTCTATCTGTTGCAGAGTATAATTTTGTGTTGCCCGAGTGCCCTTGTGTGGCATTATTCCTTGACTGATAGCAGGATAAAGACTGGCTCTCCACTGGACCACCTGCCTATAGCCCCATCCAACTTGCCCATGCCAGGGGGGAATTCAGCCTTTACACAGCAGGTGAGCAGCCTTCAGAAAAGGGAGCTCTTGTGGTTTGGGGTAACAGCTGTATCTTAGCTCTTTCAGAGTTTTCTTTTCATGTTGTGTGATAAGCAGATCTGGAGGTGCTGTCTCACTCCCAAGGAATTAAGTGCTCTCATTCTGCTATAAGCCAGACAGTGATGTCCTTGGAAGATGGGCAAAATATAACCTTAGGCAGAATTGCTGTAAATCTCTTTGTTTTCTAATGATTTTGTTCACAGGACTTCTAAGGCATCCTTATGTGCATTTACACAAGTCCATTGTTTCTAGGTTCGGGCAAAGCTGCGTGAAATTGAGCAGCAGATAAAGGAACGTGGCCAGGCTGTGGAGGTTCGCTGGTCATTTGACAAGTGCCAAGAAACCACAGCAGGTAACTTGCTGTAGGCTAAAGCTTCTCTCCCCCTCATCCATGTGCTACTCTGACAAAATTCCTGTCTGGCTATTCTTTTTTATTTTTTCCTATTTACTACTGTTTGTATTTACTGTCAGGAGTAAGACATGGTTCTTTTTCTTTCCAGTGCAAGATCTTATAAGGATCCATTTCTCCAGGTATAGGGGGAGTTTCTGTTACTGGAAGCTGGAAATATGTACCAGGGAACTATAATCCTGTCTATGTGCCGTGCTCTGATACTTTCCCCTTAAATCTGCTGTTGTCCACAGTGAGAGTCAGTCTATTAAGATAGGTGGACCCTTGCCTGACTGGTACAGCTTTCCTTGGGCAATGAGCCCAAGCAATGAGCTCATACAAGCTTCTCATAGAATCATAGAATGGTTTGGGTTGGAAGGGACCTTAAAAATTAAGTAGTCTCAGTTTCCCTGCAATGGGCAGGGATACCTTCCCCTAGATCTGGTTGCTCAGGGCCCATCCAGCCTGGCCTTGAACACTTCCAGGAATGGAGCATCCACAATTTCTCTGGGCAACCTGTCCCACTGTTTCACCACCCTCAGAGGGAAGAATTTCTTCCTAACATCTAGTCTGAGTCTATCCTCTTTAAGTTTAAAGCCATTCGCCTTTGCCCTGCCCTTGTAAAAAAGTTTCTCTCAAGCTTTCTTGTAAGCCCCCCTTAGTGTGAAAGGCGACGGTTTGGTCACCTTAGAGCCTTTTCTTCAGGCTGAACAATCCCAACTCTTCCAGTCTTTCCTCCTAGCAGAGGTTCTCCAGCCCTCTGATCACCTTGGGNTATCCCCCATCCTGGACCGATACTGGGGTTGCCCCATCCCAGGTGCAGCACCTTGTACTTGGCCTTGTTGAACCTCATGAGATTCCCATGGGGCACTGCTTGAGCTTGTCCAGGTCCCTCTGGATGTCATCCATCCTTCAGGAATATCAACCAAACCACTCAGCTTGGTGTCATCTACAGAAGTGCTGAGGGTGCACTTGATCTTTGTCTATGTCACCACTCATCACTGATGTCCATTGGGACTCTGAGCCTTTGACCACTACCCTCTGGATGTGACTGTCCAACCAGTTTCTCATACACTGAACAGTCCATTGTGCCTGCAGCTGTGTAGGCCCTCCCATTGTCAGAAAACCTCAGTATTTTGGCAGTGACACCATCCATGGAGCCATGTATTAATAGACTGGACCCATCTGTTTCTTCCAATCTCATTGCCTGTAACTGGAAGGATAGAAGAGAAAGTAATCTGTGTTCCAGAATCCCTTGCTAATGCTCAATCCCAAGGTCCTGAAGTCCCTTTTGATTATCTTTGGACTACACTTGTGACTTCATCCCCTTCTGTGTGGGAGACCAGTAACTGGTACAGTCTGAGGGCTGTACCAGGCTAGGAAGTTTCATGATTTCATGTCCTTAACCTGGGCTCCAGGAATGCATCAGACTTTACCCTTAGAGAAGGGTCCATATGGCATTTGGATAAAGGGCCCAAACCCTCTGTTCCACTTAGAAGTGAATCACCTACAGCTACAACCCATCTTTTTATCCTTGTGGAACTGGTCTTGATATGAGGTGTAGGCCCTTCTAACCTTGGGAACACATCTGGTGTTGTTCTAGAGTCTGTTGTACCAGGTGCCAAATACACATTTCTCCTCTCTGTTCTCTTTTAGGTTTCACTATTGGCCGTGTCTTGCATACCTTAGAAGTTCTGGACAGTCACAGCTTTGAAAGATCTGACTTCAGCAACTCTTTGGATTCCTTGTATAACAGGATATTTGGGCTGGGTCCGACCAAAGACAGTCATGAGGTGCACTGGGACTTTGCTGCTGGGCCCTGGTCTTGGATGTGGCTGTGTTCTTGTTTATATCCCTCTGTTACTGTCCTGTGTCTGCAGAGAGCTGACTAGGTAGTGGCCTTTGGCCAAGAGACATGATCTCCATTGAAAAGGATTTCATGCAGCCTTGTTAGGGAGGTACTGAAATGAGAAGGGGGCATTCTTTGTTGTAGGAAGTCCAACAAATACATGTAAGCTTGAGAGAATTCACTGATGAAAGATGTCAGTCTGCAACCAGATGGGTGCTAAGAATTTGTTATGTCAACAAAACATAACTAGCCTGGTCACATTTTGGGCTGGCTGCTGATTCCTGGGAGCTCACAGTTCAGGTTCCTCTTAGCCTGGGAGGTGATGTATTTATGGTGTGTAGGACCACAGTGCCTGCACTACTGCATTGGTTCCTGGAGGTGAGTTACAGGACTGGCTGTTTGTGTACTTTGTATGAGGGTGTTGAGAAGTTGTGTTTTATTCAGTGATGTGATTAGCACTCTATAGATGTGCTGCTGGAAGAGATGATTTTCTGAAGCAGAGTCAGTCTGGAGATTTGTCAGGGGCTGTGAAACTCATGATGCAAAATGGAGTCAAAGCAGGAGGGCTCTAGCTTGACATCTGTCCTCCCTGTTGTAGGAGGGGAACGTAGCAGTCTTCAGGCTCTGTTCTGTGGGGAGTAGACCCACTGTTATATCTGCTCCCCTCTTCTGCTGGGCTCAGGTTCTCACTGCAGTGCTTATATCCCCCCAGATCTCCCCAGATGACGATGCAGTGGTGGCCTTGCTGTGTGAGTGGGCTGTCAGCTACAAACGCTCTGGGCGCCACAGGGCCATGGTCGTGGCCAAACTCCTGGAAAAGCGTCAAGCAGAGATCGAGGCTGAGGTAGGTCCTTATTCCTGGAAGGCTGGGAGCACTAAAGGAGAGCAGAGGTTACCTAACTCGGATTACACCGACAGGCAAAGGCTGATCAGCACAGTGCTTTTTGTCACTGGTGCTGCTAATTATGGTGTTTGCTCCATCTGACCCAATGTAGGTCACAAATGAGCCTGTAGGATGGTGCATATCCCATTTCTTGGATACATTTGGGGACAGCTGATTGCAGTGCAGAAGCGCAGACATACTTTGAGACTGTGAAGTAGCTTACAGAAACCTGTGTGGTGGCTTGTTTGTAAGAGCAAGATAAAAAAGTCTTCAAGAAATTTTTCTGAGATTTATGAAGAGGAAGTTTCTCCCCTGTGTCAGCAGTTGGTACTTTTTCTGTTTCCGCAGAGATGTGGGGATTCTGAAGTTGTGGATGAGAAGGGCTCCATCTCCTCAGGCTCTCTCTCAGCAGCCAGCGCTCCCGTTTTTCAGGATGTCCTTATGCAATTCCTTGACACTCAAGCTCCTATGCTAAGTATGTAAATAAGAACTTGTGGTCTCTCAGTTTTTAGCTTTCCCTCTCTAGCAAACTTTGAATTTGTGTGCTGTTCTCTTGTGCGTAGCTATTGGGTGTATCTAAATTCTCTATCTGGCTTCCTTGCAATTCAGAGCTTACCTTGGAGAGGAAGGAAAAGCAGCTTGCAGGGCCAGATGACAGAAAGATGATGCAGAGGCACTTCTGTTAACAGAGCATTGACCAAGGATAAATGAGTTTAGTTTAATCAGGAATTACTTCAGGCTGAGAAATAGAGGGGGAGATTTTTAATTGGTGACAGAGCTCTGGCTCTCAGTGGAAGTTCTGTAAACAGGTTAAGGGGAATAGGATAACAGGTCTGAATGATGCAGGCAGCTGTTTGTACACCCAGGAATAGCACAGGCTGAAGTCCAGTGTCTCTGGGCTGTGATACTGGAGAGCTTCTGACTTAACGGCTAATTTTTGAAACTGGACTTCCTGCTTTTAGTCCCTGCTGTAATCTCAGAACTGTGTATCAGTCACTGTGTTGACATCTCAGGAAATGCTTCCTCTTGCCCTAGGTTAGGTGGCTGGTGTTGTTTACAGTGGTGCAGAACTACTCTGATAGCCCTGATTGTCTGTGTTGTCCTTTCAGCTGATCCTGGGAAGGAGAATGAGAAGGTGGAGTTCTTTAATCTGGTGCTGCTGTTCTGTGAGCTAATCCGACATGATGTCTTCTCCCACAACATCTACATGTGCACGCTCATCTCCCGAGGTGATCTTGCCATGGATTCTCATGGGCCTCGCCCTCCCTCACCCTTTGATGACCCTGCTGAAGAACATGACAGGAAGGAGACAGAGGGAAGCAGTGGCATCAAGCTGGAGGTGAGAGCACGAGCTCCATGGCCCTCCTGTACCACCTCTGTGTTGTGCTTGCCTGTTTTTACTAGCTTTGCAGCCTCCTTGCTATTACCTGCTGGAGGATGTACCACTGACTCCTGCTCTTCCTTCCCCCAGTCTATTTCCTTAGCATTTCAATTTAAGGTTATGTTCTAAGTGACTGGAAAGGACCTGCAGATTGCAGAAGGGTAGATAGGAAAATCTTGCATGGCTTGAAACAGAGCAGCATATCATGAGGTGCTGTGTGAGGCCTGTCCATGCTATTTGAGGTGTATCAGGCTCCAACTTGCCAGGTACCATGGGTGTGAGGGCATACTGCTGTCACTGTCCAGCATGGACATCAATGCTGTAATCAACAAACATTTTCTTGTTTCCTGATGCATCACTGAGATGTAAAGCTGCTCTGTCTGTTCCCAGGACACAGGTCTTTCAGAGCCCATGGACATTGACCACAACCCCAGCATGCTCTTTGATGACATGGAAAAGACAGACTTTTCGGTACGTTCCAGCTTTTTCCACCTGTTGCTCTGTAAGTAGGGTCAGTGTGTGGTAGGGAGCCCAGAAACAGCACATGCCTTGCTTTTGTGTGTGGAAGTGGCTGGGTTGTAAGGCAGTTGACACTGTAAAAGGCCCATATAACCTATTTATGTAGGTTGGTGTTCCTCAGAGTAGAGTGAGTCCCAGTCATTCCTGGGACCTCTTGTGCTCTGGCTACTGCCAGCCCAGTGTTTGGGCAGGGTAGGAAGTGGGCTGCTTGGAAGTGGATGGGAAATTAATTACCATGATGGCACCAGACTGGGGGTGACCAGTTGCAGAGGTTTTCTTGATCTGGGAGAAGACACTTCTCTGCTTTCATCTTACTGTGTGGCCTTCAGTAAACCTTCTTCAGGTTTACAGTTCTTCATGTCTGTGGGCATAGGTCATGGTAGCAGAACGCTTTGAAGCACTTAGTATTAAAATTAATTTGTGGTGCTTGAAAAATGCCTGAGTGCTTACATCTATCCAGCCTTTTCTGACCTTTCAAGGTACATGTCAGGCAAGTGTGATGTAAAGCTATATGCTTTCCCAGGATCCTCACTTCTTCTGTGAACTTCACTTTTTCCAAAAATCTAAGCCATGAATTTATTACTCCTATTGTGTTATTTCCTGTTGTGTTTAACTTAATATACAACATGGACCAGAAGCAAAACCAGGAATAGTCTCTCAGCACATTACCTTGGTTGTTGCCTTAAGAACTGGCTGTTTTTCCAACCCTTCCTTTTCCTGCTCCCTTTTAGGCCTGAGCAGCTGTATGTTCCTTCAGCAATCTTCACTGTTGCATGACCATGTTCCCTAACGACATTTTCTTGTTCTTATGTCTCCCCAGATGTTTTCTCCTCCAATGCATTGTGAATCTAAAGCCAGCCCTTCCCCTGAAAAGCCAGATCCCGAAAAGGAAGCAAAGACACTGCTGAAGGATAAGTCTGTGGAAGGAATGCTAGCATCCCTGTATGAGCAGCCTCGGCACATCCAGTATGCAACACACTTCCCTATTCCTCAGGTACAAGACCTGCTCCTAACTGCTCCCCTCTTGCTGCCTTGTGCACTGGTCATGAGGCTGCTGTCTCTCCCTGCTGTGGCTGAATAAGGAGCAATCCTGCATTTCTGAATGGCTCCTTGCTTACTCCCAGAGAAGCTTCTGAGATGAAGGTTTTATTTTTCTTTCAGAGATCCAGATGTGAAACAAAATTAAAGCATTCAGCCTTGTAGTTGCTAATGCAGTTGTCTCTTTTTGTTCCCCAGGAGGAGTCATGCAGTCATGAGTGTAACCAAAGGCTGGTAGTTCTTTTTGGGGTTGGAAAACAACGGGATGATGCTCGGCATACGATCAAGAAAATAACTAAAGACATTCTAAAAGTCTTAAACAGAAAGAGCACTGCAGAGACAGGTTAGTAGAGCTTGAGATGCTCCTTTCTGAAGTTAGAGCATCTTTCCAGTTGGCTGACTCCCTTGTCTGGAGTCTGACAGTGAAAGGTTTTTCCACAATCTACAGTGTCTGGTAAGAGGTACTAGTGAATGAGTGTGGAATGGTGCTCTGTTTTCAAACAGACCAGCAAGTAAGACAATTGGTTTCCTGCTGGCAATGTCTGTTTAATTCACTTGTCTTCAGAAGAGAATTGAGTCACACAAGGTTGAGAGTGAGACCCTGGCCAAAACTTTGGCTTTTCAGATTTTATTTTATTTATTCTTGCATTTAGATCCTTGTACAAGAAGCAGAAAATACTTTGCCAATGCATATTTGACAAAGACTTCTCTAAATGTGTCATGCTGTTACACTTCAGGCACGTGCTAGGGGTTTATCCACTTGAATGTGGATAGCTGGGTCAAAATCAGCAGAAAGCCTCTGATGTCCAACAGCTGAGAATTTGGCTACAATTTTTCTTTCTTAGTCTGATGCCTGAAAGGCAACTTAAAATGTGGTAGAAAGATAATGCTTTAAGAGGTGGAGTGCTCTGACAAAGAAACTTCTGTGGCTGAGCATCTCCAGTCCAGAATGCCTGTTCTCATCAGGAAATAGGTATATCTTTAAATCAAAACAGAAGGATACTTCAAGGAGTACTTTCATTTGGGATAAACTAGATGTTAGCTCTACTGTCATTCTTAGGTTAGGGATTCCTTAATGTTTTTCTTTTTTTAATTCAAGACAGTCCTTATCAACTTAAGGTCTAGGACTCAGGCCTTTTGCCTGTGCTTCATGACTGGGGCTGATCTTGCTGGGGAACTGTCAGAAGCTGATGGCTGATGTTTAATCCTCTGGTGAGGAAAGAGCATAATACTGTTTTCTGATCTTTTCAACTTTGGTAGGTGGGGAGGAAGGTCAGAAGAGGAAAAAGAGCAAGCCAGAAGCCTTCCCAACAGCTGAAGATATCTTTGCAAAGTTCCAGCACCTTTCTCACTTTGATCAGCACCAAGTCACATCTCAGGTATGAAAATTTCAAAACTTCCTTCTTGGGCCCTGACTGTGTCCCTTTGTGTTACTGAGAGCAGCTTCCTGGATGGAAAAAAGGAGATGGGACTTCTGGAAGGGGAGATAGATATCTGTGTGTTGTCTTGTACTTGCAGGTATCTCGTAATGTCTTGGAACAGATCACCAGCTTTGCTTTGGGAATGTCATACCACCTGCCTCTGGTACAGCACGTGCAGTTCATATTTGACTTGATGGAGTATTCACTCAATATCAGTGGTCTTATCGACTTTGCCATCCAGGTAAGGGCAGTGTGCTCAGGTGCTTCCTGGGTAGGGGTTTATCCACTTGAGAGGCAGCAGATACGTGCTGTGATAGTTGGCTTGCTCTGGTCATCATTGGTGACCCTCTGACCTGTGTCATGGAGGTGGTCAGATTATATGGTCATTGTGATGCTTCTGGGCTGCAGCTGTTAGGAATAGGTTGTCTGTGGCAGATGGTCTTGCATGTTCTGTTTTGAGGATTATTCTTCCAAAGGATTTGGGCTTGTCTCCAAAGGACTTGCATTGCATCTCTGTCCCTGGCTGCAGCAGGGCCTTGTTCTAAATGAGAAGGGGATTGTCTGTCCCTGGCACCTTGCCTGCCTTGCTCCCCTGGAAAGATTCTTGGCACATGGCAGCTCAAGCTGCCTTCTGGATCCTGCTAAAATCCTGTTGCTGTTTCTGCAGCCAGTACCAGGTGTCTCTTGAAGCCTAGCTGATGGAATTGTGGCTGTTAGCCTGGAAAGGATATCAGAATGAGACTTATGCAGAATAGAACTACCAAACAAGCTGCGTGATACTGCCTGTCCCAATCACCCTCTGATACCCAAGCCCTGACAGCCCCTTGTACTGCCTGAGACAGTTTCTGGGGTACATCCCTAAGCAGAAAGTGCCTGGCAGTGCCTTTCCTGGCAGGTCCTGTAGGCTGTGGGTTTGGTGTGCCTCCTCCCTTTCTGACCATACCTTACCCCTGTGGCTGTTGAAGGGTTTTTCTGTCATTGGGTGCAGTTGCTGAATGAACTGAGCGTGGTGGAGGCAGAACTGCTGTTGAAATCCTCCGACCTTGTTGGCAGCTATACCACCAGCTTGTGCCTGTGCATCGTGGCTGTGCTGCGGCACTACCACTCCTGCCTTATCCTGAACCAGGACCAGATGGCCCAGGTCTTCGAAGGGTAAGGGCATCTCCCCCTCCCTGTCTGTAAGGAAGCAGTGTATATTCTGAGGGTTCATAAGGGGCAGGGACATCCATGTCCTACCTAAAAGGCAGCCTCAGGGTTCAGCTCGTTCTTTTTGTCTCTCTGCAGTCTGTGTGGGGTGGTGAAACATGGCATGAACCGCTCGGATGGCTCCTCAGCAGAGCGCTGTATCCTGGCCTATCTCTACGACCTGTATACCTCCTGCAGTCACCTCAAAAGTAAATTTGGGGAGCTCTTTAGGTGAGTCTGATGCAGCTGAGATGCAATGGGTACTGCCCACTGTAGCACTTTGACTTAAACTTTGCTTTTGATCTTGTTTGATGGGATTGCCCGAGATCCTCTAAATGATTCAGTGGATAATCTTGACTCTTAAATTATCATCTTCTGGTAAATTACCCCAATAGTCCTCTGCACCTCCACAAGTCTGTACCTACCCCACTCCTGGAGGATAGATGTAGACGGTTTTGTTCCTGCTAAACTGATGACTGAGCAGCTCATCCTGAAGGTGGTCCTCTGCTCCCCAATACTCCTTGAGCTGTTTCTGAACCTGCTTTGCTTGGTTCTGGGTTTGTTCCTGTGCTACTTTGCACTCCTTTTTCTGCTCCTGTTGGCTGTTTGGGTTCTGCTCTGCTGATGTTGCCCCCAGGTTCTGTCCCATGGGCTTACTTTATGCTGCGACCTTCTGTCCTTTGCAGTTCTTACCTTGGGAGCTGTCCATCCACTAGCTCCCGTAGCCACCCAGAGATGGAGTCCACAGACCTCCCAGGCTTTGTGCTTACCTGATCCTGTGAAGGGGTAATTCTCCTGACAGCCCTGTTTAGCAGTACAATGCTTCACTTTGTCTTCTCTCTCAGCCCCTGCTCCCTGTTAGTGTTTCCAGTGCAGGTGTGTTGTGGGGACATCTGACCCTTGGTGTTACCACCCAGTGAGGGCCTGTGAGAATGGCTGTTGCCTTGATATCAGCTGGCCAAACTCCTGGCTACAGAGAGCATTGGAAGTCTCTGTCTGGACTGAATTGAGAGCAGAAGGGATTGCTGTTGTCATAGTTCGTCATATTGGAGTTCTTTGAAGGAGTTGTTATACATACAGAAATGAGAAGCCTGATAGATTCAGTCTAATTGAATTCCTGAAAACTGCTCAGCAAAACTTTAAAGTACATGGCCACAGATAAAAGGGAATATCCCCTAGCAGGCAAACAGTAAGTTACAGATGGAAACAAGGAATTACTGAGGAGTTCCAAAGGACTCTGCTAATGCTTGTGCTGTTTTATGCCTTAGAAGTGTGAGTGGTGATATCAAAACTTTTCATATAACTGTTACTTAGCATCTAATAGAAGTTGGCTGCAGGTTGTTGTAGTAGGGTGCATTGATGGTGACCAGGTGATAAACTGGCAGATGAAGTTCAGTGTTGTTAAACACAGAATAATGCACATAGGATTATCTTTGTTCCTTCCTAAATTCTATGTGGTGGTGGATATATTCTACTTGTTGAATAAAGGATCTTTGAGCTGTAACAGATACATAATTGAAAATGTCATTGTAGGGTACAGTAGCAGTCAGAAAGCCAATTAAATGTTAAGTATTGTTTGGAAACGAATGGAGAACAGAACAAAGAGTATCATTAGACCCGTTTTTATGTCATGGTACAACTGTGCCTTGTGGTTTGGGGCAGCAAACTCCAAAAAGCAAGTAGTGGATTTAGGCCCAAAGGAGGGTGAGTGGATAAATTATCAGAGGTTTGGAATTATTTATGAGGAACTGAATCTCCTCCCCACAGAAGAGGAGTACTGATAGAAATTTTGCCAAGTTCTGGTTGATGTGGAAAATAAACTGAATATTCAACATGTCTTAGAGTGCAAGCACAGAAAGGACTAAATAGCAAATAACAAATGTCTTTATTGGTACACAGTGATCTTGAGTTTCAACATGTTCTTGCCTGGGGAGGGTTTGTCTTTGCTCACCAGAGTTCAGTGACCACTTAGTTTCACTTAGTTTTTTGTGTTCCTAATCTCTTTACTGTCCTGTTTAGTGACTTCTGCTCCAAGGTGAAGAACACAATCTATTGCAATGTTGAGCCATCTGACTCCAACATGCTGTGGGAACCAGAGTTCATGATTGACACTATTGAAAACCCATCTGCACATAACTTTACATACACCAACCTGGGCAAGAGCCTCAATGAAAACCCAGCCAACCGCTACAGTTTCGTCTGTAATGCACTAATGCACGTTTGTGTGGGACACCACGATCCAGACAGGTGAGAGGCAGAGCTTTAATGGTTCTACTGAGAAAATAAATTCTTTAGGTGAGGGTAAGGAAGGCAGTAGCCATATCTTGGCTATCGTGGGGTATGAAGAAGGAGGAGCCAAGGCTGGGGTCCCTTAGAAAATCGCTGACCTGATGGCATGCATGAGTAGCAAAGCTGACCCTCTGCTTTTTTCATTATTTATTTAACAGGGTGAACGACATTGCTATCCTGTGTGCTGAGCTAACTGGCTACTGCAAGTCTCTAAGTGCCGAGTGGCTGGGTGTGCTCAAAGCTTTGTGCTGTTCCTCCAATAATGGGACCTGTGGCTTCAATGATCTCCTCTGCAATGTTGATGCAAGTGCAAACATTCAAAAGGGGAAAAGGAATTGAAGCAGGAGTGGAGGGATCCCTTGGGAGAAGGCAAAAGTGAACAAGGGATGGAGGCTTTGTCTTCTGGGGGCAGGGAAAAGGCTTTGAATACGGGGGGCTGCCGTTGGTGTTTGTTGCAGCCTGGGCAGACCATGGACATTGACCAGGGGTTATGGGCCCTTCTGCCCCCCAGCTCCTAGGAATTGCTGACAGAGGGAATGAGGTAGAGGCTGTTTGGCTCACTGGCTGATCTCCTCTCTTTCAGGTCAGTGACTTATCTTTCCATGATTCCTTGGCCACCTTTGTTGCCATTCTCATTGCCCGGCAGTGCTTGCTGCTGGAGGACCTGATTCGCTGTGCTGCTATCCCCTCACTCCTTAATGCTGGTAAGTGCATCCCTGCACAAACCTGTCTGACTCTCAGTTCTGGCCCAAAGGCCTGTGCTGAACGGATCCTTGGTGAACCCCATAGTTGTGAAACATGCCTCCAATAATTCTTTTATACTTAATAACTGAATGTGATGCTTTAGAGAAATTCTGGCCTTTTGATTTCTACCAAAAACTGGTTGTGCTAAGGTTTTTCACTGCCCTGCTCTCTCAAGTTTGTGTGCAAGCTGAAGTAAGCATGGAGAGCTGTTATCAGCCTCACTGTGTGACCATTGTACTCAGCTCTGAACTCCAGCAGTATGCCTCCCATTGATAATGCTGTTCAGCTTAGCATTTTGGCTAGAACAGCCAGCTGGGCTTACACCACCTGTGCCACTGCCTTATTCTGCCACCAGCCTTCCTATCCCTGCTCTGGGGATTGCAACATCCAGACTCTTGAGAGGGTGAAGTTGGAAAGATGGAGCAAGCAGAATGCAGTGCATGTCTCTGGGGATAATACTGATGGATTTGCTTGCTTGCATGTTAATTGCTGCACATGCTCCATATTTGTAAATACAATAAGGCTCTGCTGCAGCTTCTCGGCTGGCTGCTCCAGGGCAGTGCACTGTGAATAGTTCTTGGATTGAGAGTCAGCTGTCCTGGTGCTTAAGAAATCTCAGTTGTCTGTGTTCTTTACATAGCCTGCAGTGAACAGGACTCAGAACCAGGAGCACGTCTGACCTGCCGGATTTTACTCCATCTGTTTAAGACTCCACAGCTGAACCCATGCCAGCAAGATGGCAGTAAGTGAATGAACTTAGAGCCTTTCTTTATTGTGAAAGTACTGAGACTCTTGCACCCCAAGAAGAGAGGTACAAGACCTTATGGGTAGAGATCATAACCTGCTTGCTTTGAATAAAGCAGGCAACGCCTGATGCACTGCTTTCTTCATAGGACAAAGAACAGTATCCTTCCATTTATGTCACCCCATGGTAGCCAGACATTGGGGAGAAGGTTCTTGGAGGCAGGAGACCAGCTAGTAGAGGTGGCCTTGCTGTCACTAAGCCATTAGAGTAATGATCACTTCTTCTTTTATGTCTTGAGCTTTGTATAGCCTCTTAAATTGGTGCCAGAAGCTGCTGTTTTACAGCACTCCTTTTTTGTGTGATGATGGAAACATTCCAGGAAGCTCTGTTCTTGGCTTCTCACCAGTATCCTGATAGCTCAGATTTCTAAATCCAGTCTGTATTCTAGGTCTAGGGTACTGTTTGGAGCTTGGAGTTCATGACACAAGCTCTGCACCCCATTTGGATTTCATGGTTCAGTTGTCACAGTGTGATTGGCACTATGCTTCTTGAAACTTAATTAAACGGACCCCATGTTGGAGTTAGGAAAGCAACCGGCCTCAGGATTCTCTGGGCTGGGTTTTATGGTACTTGCTGGCACATAATTCAGGCAGCTCTGGAGCCCGTGCCTTTCTCTCTTGGTGAGTATTGCCTTTCCCCTTTGTCCTCTTTGCAGACAAACCCACTGTGGGAATCCGCTCTTCCTGTGACCGTCACTTACTGGCAGCTTCCCAGAATCGCATTGTGGATGGAGCAGTCTTTGCAGTGCTGAAGGCTGTCTTTGTTCTGGGTGTGTACCTGTGTCAGCCTGAACCCATCAGCATGTTTTTCATGGGAGTGGGAGAAAGGCACTATACTGTATGTGTTGGCTGTACAGAATGCCAGAGGAGATCTGTTCTGGTGAATATGTGGCCTGTCTGTAGCTGTAAACATCCGTTGAGTCTCTTGTCTGCTGAGAGATTACTGATCCCAGGGAGAGTTTACAAAATCTCAAGATGTTTTTTGAGTCAGGCTTTGTGGTTAGAGTTGTTGATTACGTGACACTTGTGCTTTCCTTTTAGGAGATGCAGAACTGAAAGGTTCTGGCTTTTCCCACCCTGGAGGTGTTGATGATCTCATGGATGATGAGCTGGGCACCAGGAAGGCTGGTGGTCGGGTAGTAACTGTAGAAACAGCTAGCTTGGATATTTATGCCAAGTATGTACTGAGGAGTATATGTCAACAGGTGAGTCTGTCCCATCTCTAGGTTTGTCCTTATCCCTTCTGCAGACACATATATCCCATATGCCTTTCTTCAGGTTGGGTTTGGCAGGTATTTCTTTGAAAGATCAGTGAAGAACCTGCAGAGTTTCTGTCATGTGACAATACTGAGGATTGCTCACCGTTAGTAAAACACAGAGGCAAGCAGTCCTCAAGAGTGAGGTGTTGCAGTATGCAGGGACTGCATCCCCTTTGCTTTGGCAGTAGTGCAGGGCTCATGTCCAAGGAGGGGAGTGCTGGGCGTGGTATGCTGAGATGTGTGCTGAGGGCAAAGAAGATCAGCACGAGAAAGACAGTTTATTGAAATGATAAATGGTGTCTTTCAGAATGCAGCTTAAGTGTTGCTTGCAGCTAGGCTGTTAATGTGTCCCTGGGCTTTGCATTGCCCTGTTTAGTTAATTTAAAAAACAACAACGAAAGCCTTTTGCTTAGCCTAATCTGACAGCACCAGTATTTCTTTTCCTTTGTGGAAAATTGACACTTGAGGAGCTGAGACCTGGCTAACAAGGTTGCAGAGTGGAGAGGATGTTACCATGCTGTATGAAAATGGATGTTAAAGGGTACCCTTAGCCTTGGTTCTAAGTTTATTTTCTCAGCAGGAAAGATTTGGTCTCACAATCTGAAACCTGTATTTTATACTACTAATGTGTAAACCCACCATTAGTGCTGTGTGTTGTCCTCATGCTATTGTTTATTAATTGGCTCACTGCATAGCAATGTTACCAGCTTACCAAAAAAGAATTGGAACCACCTATTTCCAAGTATAAATTCAACTTTCCTGATGTCACTGAAACCTGACTGTAGCATTTACAGAAGTAGATTTTCCCTTGCTGATCAAAGTCTATATAGGAAGAACTCGAAGTCAGTAAAAGTGTTTGTGCACAGCACAGAGAAGCAGGGTCAGGTATCACTGCTCATACCAGATGATGGCAGCACTGGTTATGTAGGAGTGAGCATGCCAGTAGACACCCATGAGTTAACACCAAATTGTGCCAAAGCTGCAGGGTTCCTGCAGCTGTAAAGGGCTGGTAAAATGCTGTGTTTAATATTAGCACCTCTACTGTGAGCAGTGAATTTGCACTATCAATGCCTTAAATTGTAGGTTGTGATTTCTCAGTCTCAGGTTCAGGTATATATTTTATAATAGACTTCGTTGTGAGGGGATGGGGAAAAGGAGCAGACTATAATTAATTTAAAGGTTTCTTCATAGACTCATAGGATGGTTTGGGTTGGAATGGACCTTAAAGATCATGGGCAGGGACACCTTCATTATACCAGGTTGCTCAGGGCCCCATCCACCTTGGCCTTATTAAACACTCCCAGGGATGGGGCATCTACAGATTCTCTGGGCAACCTGTTCCAGTGCCTGCCTCTCAAGCTTCAGGTCACTATGGATGGCATCCTTTCCCTCCAGCATGTCTTTCTTACGTGTTTATACCAATAAAGTGGATTGGAAATGAAGTCTTAGTTCTTGTAAGAAGCTGAGCAAATGATAAAAAGTGTCTTCCCAAGGATATGTGTATTACCTAGGCGAGAGAGAAGATTATAATCAAGAGATTATGATGTAACAACACTGAAGGGGGGAAATGCAACAGGCATTGGAGAGGTTACCAAATCTCATGGATTGGCAAAGTGCAAACTTCATCTGGGATAAATATGGTCTAGGCTGTGGTTTCACAAGGATTCCAAACCAGAGTTTTGACCTTTTCAATCTTTGTGCTTCAGTGCTTTGAGTGCTGTCCACTGTTGAAGGGCCTTTCCAGCTTTCGAGGCTTAGCATCAGCACCTGTGCATAATGAACTGGATCCTCATCTCTTCTTTTGTTGTCACTTCTCAGTGGAACAATTCTCTGATCAGGCTTGCTCTGCAGATGCAGAAGTGCTTATATAGCAGTCCTCTGTTGATTTTAATTTAATGAATTTGCCTAATTTTAAATACGAAAAATTTGCACTAACAAATGCTGCCGGTTAACTGTAAATGGAATGAAGTACCTACCTCATGTTTGGAAGCTGCTGCCCTTTCTATTATCATACATTTAGGGAGCATCAGCTGAAATTGAGAGGCTGCCAATAATAGTTTTCTGTCTGCCTTCTCATGACATGTGGCTTGCATCCAGTCAGTCATTTTCCTTTCCAGAGTTTGAGAAGTAAAGTAATTGGTTTTTACTAAGTATGGCAGTGTGTTTTCCATCACTATTTGAGAATTAAGGGGTGTGCTTTTCCCCAAGACATGTTCTGGTTTAGTGCTACCTGCAACCCTGAGTTACCTAATTTAGGACAGCTCCAGAGCTTTGTTGTGCTGGAAATAGACCAAACAATTTTAAGTGATTCCTTCTGATCTTCTGAGCCCAAGTGGCAGTGTTGATGGAGCCTGGACATGGTAGTGACTGTGTACTGTTAAATCACACCAGTATTTTCTCAAAAGAAAAAGCAACTACTGTGTTTCATTACTGCTGACTTGTCAAAGTTTGTTTCCTCTGTTCCGATTGCTGTGCTGTGCCTGACGCCTGCTGAATCAGGATAGTACAGTTCATGAAGAGAAATGATTATCAGGCATAACTGCATACTAATAAGGCTTTTATGATTTTGATGTGTTCCATGCATCTCTCTGAGACTGAAAGCAGGGGCGTTGATTTGGAATCAGACATCAGTTTGACTGTGCTGACTCTGCCTTCGTCTTGCAGGAGTGGGTAGGAGAGCGATGTCTGAAGTCCCTCTGTGAAGACAGCAATGACTTGCAGGATCCTGTCCTGAGCAGCACACAGGCCCAGAGGCTGATGCAGCTGATTTGTTATCCACACCGGCTGCTGGACAACGAGGAGGGAGAAAACCCTCAGCGGCAGAGGATTAAGCGCATCCTACAGGTGCAGGCTCCTGGCAGAATCTGCGTGTCCCAGTAATTGCCTCTTGTAAATGCACCCCTCTGAGGAGTGTGACACTTGTTATGGAGGGACCTGAGGGTATGGGTTGGTGTAGTCTGAACTCAGATAAGGAATTACATGAAGTCTGTGTGTGTGTGCATTACAGAATTTGGACCAGTGGACCATGAGGCAGTCCTCGCTGGAGCTGCAGCTCATGATTAAACAGACAGCGAGCAATGTGAGTTTCTGCTCAGAGGGGATCATACAGGGGAGGGTGAAGTAGCTGCCTGTGAGTTGGTGGGGAGATAGCCTGGCAGAAGTGGGGATAGGGAGAAAGTAAACAATGAGGGAGTCAGGCCTGTGAAAGCCAAGCACGAGAAGGAAGCGATGAGTCTGAGATACCAAGAGCAGCAGCCATGGGGAGGTTGGCAAACTGGGTTTGTACCGAGTTGAAATGTACAAGCAGTAAGTGCTCTCAGAGAAGGACTTGACTGTCTTTTTGTTCCCTACCTGCAGGAGATGAACTCCTTGTTAGAAAATATAGCCAAGGCCACCATTGAGGTGTTTCAGCAGTCAGCAGAGACCAGCTCTGCTAGCTGTACTGGTAATGGAGTCAACAATATCAGTAGCTCCACAAGTGCTACACCTGCTAGCAACAAATCCAAACCCATCCTAAGGTAGGTTTACAGCCAGCATGCAGCTCCCTTGTAGACAAGTCTGAATCTTAAATTGCATTGCAAACAGCTTTCCTCTCCTGTGTTGTCACAGCTCCCTGGAGAGATCAGGAGTCTGGCTGGTGGCCCCTCTGATTGCCAAACTTCCAACATCAGTGCAGGGCCACGTGCTGAAAGCTGCTGGAGAAGAACTGGAGAAAGGACAACATTTAGGGTCATCATCCCGCAAAGAGCGGGACCGCCAGAAGCAGAAGAGGTGAGTCCAGGGGAAAGGGCAGGCAGTGTTTGTTGTGCTGATCCCCCAGCCTGGCAGTATAGCTCCTTCTCTCTTCTCTCACAGTATGTCCCTCCTGAGCCAGCAGCCATTTCTGTCACTGGTGCTGACATGCTTGAAAGGACAGGATGAGCAGCGGGAAGGCCTCCTCACCTCTCTGTACAGTCAGGTCCAGCAGGTAGGGGTCTTGTTTCTCCCCTGTAGGTGTCTTGCTTCTCCCCTCACTTTCCTTGGGAGCTTGCCTCTCCAGCAGACAGGCTCTGGAGCACGGCCTTAGGGTGTTGCCTGTCATGCCCTGTTTGGTATAGGGAGCTTGAGCTGACCATTTCTGAGTCACCAGACAGTGAGTGGTGCAAGCTGCTCTAAGCTTCAGCATACAGCTGGTGAGGTCTGTCCTCTCTTCTGTATTTCTTAGATTGTTACAAATTGGCGAGAAGATCAGTACCAAGATGACTGCAAAGCCAAGCAGCTGATGCATGAGGCCTTGAAACTGCGGCTGAATTTGGTGAGCAGTTGCAAAAAAAGAGCTTAACCATCTGGGCTGAAGAGTTGTCTGCCTTTTTTTCCCTTTGGAACAAGCACACACTGTGGAGGGTCTATATATGTCCTGAGGCAAGGAAGTAGGAGAGACACTTGTGCTGCTTCTAGGTCTTGAGCCCTGAGTGGGACAGGGTGCATAAATAAACTCCCTTGCTCTGTTTCATCAGGATGAAATCCAAAGACTTGGTCTCTTTAGTAGATGTGCCTTCCCCTTTGAATGCTCTTGCAGCCCACAGCACTACCACTTGCATCTGAGGTTTGGCTGCTGACAGCAGTCTCCTTCAGCTCTCAGTAGGAGTTAAGCTCCTTTAAGCTCTGGTTTAAGCTCCTTTCCCACTTCAAAATCTCAGTGTTTCTTGGTGTCCTTGTGACTAAACTCCCTTTCTCTGCCAGGTGGGTGGAATGTTCGACACAGTCCAACGCAGCACACAACAGACAACTGAATGGGCTGTGCTTCTCCTGGACATCATCAGCAGTGGCACTGTGGACATGCAGTCAAACAAGTAACTTTCTGGCTGACTTCTGGTCTATACACTTCCCAAGGGAGGCAGTTGTTAGCATGGCCCTGTTTCTCATGTGAGCTGGCTGTTTCTCTAGATGATCTGTCAGAAGTGACAGCTGAAAGAGACTTTGGAATAATAGCAGGCTACAACTTAGGTCCTGATAGCCAAGTGCACTCTGCCATATGCAGAACAAACTTGGCTTTGCAGAGGCAGAGAGATACGCAGGGGAGAGCTGAGTCTGCTTTTTAGATGTGCTGAATGGATACAGAGGAGTCGAGTCTTAATCTGTAATACTGCACCTAACTCAAGTGGGAGTAAAACTCAAGTGTGGTGTGTAAGGAAAAGGAGGATTAGTGTGGGAGGTTATTCTGAAGACTGACACTTCTTAAATGTGGGCAGAAGCCTTGACAATCTAATAGCGTTTGGTGTTGCAATGATGGCAGAGGCTTTTTATCAGCTTTTCAGGTGACTGACCTTTCTGCTCTGACCAACAGTGAGCTCTTCACCACCGTGCTGGACATGCTGAGTGTTCTCATCAACGGCACCCTAGCTGCTGATATGTCCAGCATCTCTCAGGGCAGCATGGAGGAGAACAAGCGGGCGTATATGAATCTTGTCAAGAAACTCAGGGTGAGGGACACCAGGCCCTGTCTGGGGACCAGAGTGTGCTGTGTTGTGGTTGTCCAGCTATGCAGATTGACCTGTGTCTCATGAGCAGTACCTGTCCTGTTGCTGCTATTTAGATGAAGCAGTGATGGTGGCCCCTATGACTCTGTAGGACTGAAGGGTGCAATACCAGAAGAGGCATAGGTGGGCTTTGGATGGCTTTTCATGAAAAATTCTTCAAGTCCTCTCTGTTCCACTTGTGCAGAAAGAGCTGGGGGACCGTCAGTCTGACAGCCTGGAGAAGGTGAGACAGCTACTGCCACTTCCCAAGCAGACCCGAGATGTCATCACCTGTGAACCTCAGGGATCCCTCATTGACACTAAAGGCAATAAAATAGCTGGCTTTGATTCCATCTTCAAGAAGGAGGTAAGTGAAGCGTTTTTGTCTGTATCACAGCTCCTGAGTGCAGGTGTCACCTTGTCCTCTGATGCCTTAAGTCTGCACAGCTTGGGAGGCATCTGTATGCAGTGCCTCATTC
This sequence comes from Daphoenositta chrysoptera, assembly GCA_013397915.1. NCBI lineage: Eukaryota > Metazoa > Chordata > Aves > Passeriformes > Daphoenositta > Daphoenositta chrysoptera. The sequence continues at coordinate 64,588 of VZRO01006626.1, forward strand.
CTGACAAGCTTTAAGTGGCTGGCTGCACGCAGACAAGCTGGCACATAACCATGTCCAGAAAGGGCAAAGCTGGGGTGTTAATGCATGGTGATAGCATGCTGCTGTGACCTGTGGTGTTAACTAAATTTGGGGGTTGTATTTATGGCTATATGAAGTGTAAAGAGAAACACATAATCCCTGTCACGTAAGTTACTGGGCAGAGCTGGTTTGAGGAGACTGGCAGAGATGGGATGAAGGAGACTATAGAGTTGTTGTTGAAGGCCTTTAGAAATGACTGCTTTGCCACCTGGAGGAGCAAGGACCACTAGCAAGGGCTCAGACTGTTTACTGATACATCTGGAGTACAGCCTGAAAAAAGCACACAGTTTCCTGTACCCTCATACGAGTAACAACAGGGACTTGAAGGTTCTTATCTCTTTTGCTTTAAAGGGTTTGCAAGTCTCTACAAAGCAGAAGATTTCCCCTTGGGATCTTTTTGAGGGTTTAAAGCACTCAGCCCCTCTCTCGTGGGGATGGTTTGGGACAGTCCGGGTGGATCGCAAGGTGTCCAGGTTTGAGGAGCAGCAGAGGCTTCTTCTGTACCACACACACCTGAAACCCAAGCCCCGCAGTTACTACCTGGAGCCCTTGCCACTGCCCCCTGAAGAGGAAGAGCCTCCTACACCTGTGGCTTTAGAGCCAGAGAAGAAAACTGCAGAACCAGCCAAGGCTGATAAAACAAGCTCCAATCCTGCTGCCTCCACTGAAGAACGCAAGAAGAAACAGAGCAAAACCAAGAAACGCAACCAATCTGCCAGCAAAACTGAGGTAATGGAGTGTACAGCAGCTGTGGATGTCCCATGTCCACCACTCCTAGTCACAGAACACTCCCTAGAGTCTTCCTGAGCAGCCTGAGAGTGGTGTTATGGTGAACATGTGATGTGTTTCCTCTCAGCTGGGAGTACTGGAGCTTTATCCTGCTCTCTAGCTTGGGGCAAGGCAAACATTTTCTTATTCCCTGATGGGAGGAAAGAAGTCTGCCCAGCTCAGATAACATCCTTGGCTTCCTCCTGTGGACTTTTCAACCCTTTAATACTCTTCCTCCATTCATGAATTCCCAGTGCACATTGATTTTTCTTACTGCTTTGTCTTTGCAGGACTTTGTGTTGGGCCCTAGCCGAGGGGTTTCATATGGAGTTGGTATGCCTACAGATCTCTTGCACCACCAGTCAGGAAGCACCATGTCAAGGCTGGCATATGGGCAGTCACCAGTGGGTCTCTATGCCCAGAATCAGCCTCTTCCAGCAGGTAGGTGCACAGGAGAGCCAAACATGTTACACCTCTTTGGGAACCTTTTCTGTCAGATAGCCCTGTGCAGGTCCATACACTTTCTCCTTTGGCCTGTCATGTCTAGGTGCAGTGATGAGCAGTCATTCTGGAGCTGAGATGCAGCAGTAGCCTGTGACTGGTCTGCCTGTTTCTCTCCCTCTTGCAGGTGGCCCTCGCCTGGATACATCCTACAGACCAGTACGCATGCCACTGGGAAAACTGGTTCAGAGTCGCCCTCCCTATAGTGGTGTGCTGCCTCCAGGGATGGGGAGCATGATGGGCATTGACCCCTCCTACAAGCCAACAGTGTACAGGCAGCAGCCTCCAGTGTCCCAGGGACAGATCCTGAGGCAGCAGCTGCAAGCAAAGTTGGTAAGTCACAGCTGTGCTCTTGCTGTTGCTGACTGCACAGTATGGCATGGCCAGGCTGTTCAGTGCTGTCCCTTTTAGCCAGAACTGCCCAATTCTGTATCTGCTCTGGAAAGATGTTGTTTCTTTTGTCTGTTCATGTGGTGCCACCTGCTTTGTGGGCCCGTGTCACTAACAGTTGGAGGAGGCTGTCATGGGGTGGCCACTGGGAAATGACAGGGGCATGTCCTGGGGGTGGCAGGTTTTTTTAGTGGCCTGTTTGTCCCAGGTCAGGGTGAGGCAGAAGCTAGGAGCATGTGCCTGCTGTGCAGCAATGTTTTAGCTTAAGCAGTGAAGCCACTTGTCTGATTTAGTGGGAGCTGCTGAGAAGAGAGCAGCAGTGTTCCTGCCCTTTGGGAATGTTGGCAAAAGCATTTTTCTCTTGCCTTCCAGCAGGGCCAGGGCATAATGGGGCAGCAGCCCGTGCGCCAGATGGCTCCAACGCCGTCTTACGGAGCACTGCAGCCCTCCCAGGTAGGTGGCAGTGACTGCAGGTAGGGCTGGAATCTGCCTCCAGCACAGGGCCGAAGCTCTGTTCTTGCTGCTAAACCCTGAAAGCTCTTGGCTCCTCTCCCTAATAAGCTTCCCTATGATGGTATTTACAGGAGGCTGATGTCCTGTGTTCTGTATTCCTTTTCACCCCATGACTAAAAACAGCCCTTTTGTTTCATTTCAGGGTTACACTCCTTACGTCTCCCACATAGGCCTTCAGCAGCACCCCTCCCAGTCAGGCACGATGGTACCTCCTACCTATTCTGGTCAGCCCTATCAGAATTCCCACCCCAGCTCTAATCCTGCTCTAGTGGATCCTGTTAGACAGATGCAGCAGAGACCAAGTGGCTACGTGCACCAGCAGGCCCCTGGCTATGGGCACACCTTGGGCAACACACAGAGGTACCTCCTGCCCTGCGGGATGTTAATAAGCTGTATTTTATTAAGGGTTTCCCTGCTCTGCTCACACAACTCTTAACAGCAAACTGTGAAAACCCTGTTCTCCATGCTGTCCTTTACTTCCTCAGAGGAACATCTTTATCCAGTTTTCAGTGCAGGGAAAAAACAAGAGAGATAGGATGAAATTTGGAAATGCTAGTTGTAGGCAGGTAACTGTTTACCAGCCAGAGAAAGATGGCATAGAAAAGTATGAGGAAAAATTACCTGGGAAAGTTGTAGTTTTGGTTTTAAATCTAACCAGCAGATCATCATCAGAGGGCTAAATCTGAGATTTCCATTGTTCCTGAGCAGGCATAAATCCAGCAGGAGCACCATGCAGAACAGTAGGATGATGACTGTTACTTAGGGCTTGTAGAAAAACAGGTTGTATTAAACTGTTGAGAGGCCCTCGTGTCCCTGACCTTTCTGAGAGACAGCATGGATTGCAGGGGGCTGTTGAGCTGTCCCATTGATGGCAGAGGTTGTGTTTGGATTAAAGAAGCTGTTTGCCTGTGAATCCTTTACTCCATGAGTTTGTCCTTTTCTCTTGCAGGTTTCCTCATCAATCAATACAGCAGACCCCCATGATGAGTGGGATGAACCATTTGGGTCCACAGGGAGTCCCCTCAGGAATTCGACCCAGCCAGATACTTCCTGACCAACAGCAGCAGCAGTACCTGAGGCAGCAGCAGCAACAACAGATGCTGAGGGTGAGTGGTTGCTGACAGGAGGAAGGCTGCTGCAGCTGGAGGAGGCTTGCCCAGTGCTGCTTACCTCTGCCCCTCTGTGTCAGGAAGGATGTCACTCTGTTGGGGGCTGTCTGTGATAATTTACTAGGCAGGTCTCCCTTCCTCAGAGCTGGCCACTCCTGGTGGAGATTCCTGCTGCACGGCCTTGTGCCAGTCACCCAGCATGAGCTAAAAGTCTGTTTAGTCCTCTGGCCTGTGTCCCACCTCCTGCTCCAGCTGAGCCAGTAGACTGTGCATAAAGTTAGCTGTTGTACAAGTGTGGCAAGAGCTAGAAACAAAGTGAAAGCCCCCTGTGCACAAAAGAGCAGGAATGTTGTTCAAGATCATATTTAGGGGCATATCTGCATTTCTCAAGATCGAAATCAGTATTGGTTATGGTTTCCAATGGCAGAAAATCTGGCATGAATCAATCCACATACTCCATTTCTTACAGCAGAGGGTGAAAAACTGATCCAAAGCCAACTGTTAGACCCAGCTCTCTAGGTTCAAAGAAGATCACAAGGCATGAGTCAACAGACATGAGTATTCCATGGATTTGCATTATGGTCTTAGGAATATTAAATACTTACACAAAATATAGATACATTTCTAGGAATTACAGAAATGTATTGAATTGACAGAGAAACACAAATAGTTTAAGTGGTGAATCCGATACCTTATGACAAGGCCTAGCAAACCTGTGGAATATGGGGAGACTTTACATGGCACAGAGTGCTGAGTCTTTGTGTTCAGAGAGTGGCCTGAGCGAGACAGTGGTTCCTGCAGAGAGCTGTAGTCAGCAGTATCTGAGAATTGCTGCCTTGCACTGGACAAGAGAACTGCCTCTGGCATGGTCAGCAGCTTTTAGTCCTTTTGATAAGTAGCACCCCCTGACTATTCACTTTAAGTTTCTTATAGCATTCTCCATCACTCATATTTGAAGAAGAACATGCCTCAGACAAATTGCTAACACTTCTAGCTCGGTAACTTCATGTACACCTTCAGCTTTTAGCTGACTTTGCTTGGTTGCTTAAAAAACCCACAAAGGTGGAGTCCCCAAGATATCCCATTAGTGTGACTCCTGCTGTGTTACCAGAGGTGTGCCTGGTGCTAGGGCTGACTTTCATGATGCAGTGGCTTGTGGAAAGGATGGGTGGCCTTTTGGTTTGTCTTATGTGGGTTGGTAGACAGCTGCTGCAGGAAGGTAGGACATGAAATTGGTGTCCTGGCTGATTTAGTCAATCATCTGCTTTCTTGTGTACCCAGGTCATAGCATCCATATCAGGAACCTGTGACTCACTCCCTTAGGCTTGAATCCTTGATCCAAGCTTCAGTGTGTTCATGACTGGTTCTTGTACGAATTATTATTGTCCACTGTGTTCTGTTTACTGGCTGTTCTTTCTCACTGTTATTTGCCCAGTGTACATTCCCAGGGAGCACTTGTGGCTTCCAAAGGTCAGGTTTTTCTAACCTTCTTTCATAAGATACTGTTCCTTCTCCTGATTGTATTTTTGTTTGTTTTCTGAGTCTGTTCAAGGTTTGAACCTTGTCCTTTTGAGACAGTGATTGGAACTGTACCTATCATCACCATGTTGGGTTTCTTTTGGTATCATTAGTATTTTTCCTTTTCTGCTAGGAATTCTTTTTTTTCATCTAGAGAGTTAAAAACTTTATTGACAGATGGGAGAACTGTCTGAAAATTAGGAGAAATGAAAAAACCTTGAGATTTCTGGGTATGTTCTGACTCCAGCACACTGAATATTCTTCTCAGTGTAACTAATTTTGTAAACATTTGGTTTTGAGCACTGAATCCAGTTTTATCCACATTCTTTTATTGAAGTATAACACCAGCTGTCATGAGTGGCAGGGAAGAACAGCAAGATAGATTGAAGAGTTGGGGGACATGACTGAGATGGAAAGTCTGAAATAATAGCTGGGTGTGTTGCATTAGAGAGACAAAGACAACAGGAGAGATAATTCTCCAAATTTTTTATCTTAAAAAAGAAAGCAAAAAAAAACCCTTATCTCTTCTTATCCCTAGGCTGTAGGACCAGAAATGGCCTTAAAACACAACATGTGAGATTCAGGGTAGAGATTAGGGAAAACTCTAGTAGTAGGAGTAGCTGACCTGGAGTGGATTGTGTAAGGAGATTATAGGAGCTCTGTTGCTACCTCTGAAAAGAATCTGAGAATGAGTCAGGCAAATACTCATTATTCATTATTGCTGATCCTAACTAGGAGGCAGGAGATGAACCAGCCAGCCTTTTTTCCAGTAGACTCAGAGTTCTCTTCCTGTCATCTCTTGATACCTCGTCTTGCAGAAAACTTTGTTGCTGTCCCTGTATTTCTTGCCATTTCTCAGCCTGGGGTGGAATCCTGGTGAAATTTGAGTGATTCAGGTACCTGTAAGCAAAATGGTGTGCGAGGGTGTTTTACATGGAACGTCATTCCTCCTTAAGCCCTCGCTGTGCCCTGGTGCTGTGTGCGTTGCCCTGACAGTTCCCTGATGGTCCCTTCTCTTTTGTCTTCACAGCAGCAGCAGCAACAGCAGCAGCAGCAGCCGCAGCCACCGCAGCCCCAGCCCCAGCAGCAGCCCCAGGTGTCCACGGTGCCTCAGCCGCAGGCGCAGGGCCAGCCCCCGGGGCTGGGGATGCAGGCTCTGCCCCCCCAGCAGCCCATTGTGAGTGTTCCCTCGGAGGCACAGGGACGCGACAGTCCGGCACAAACCCAGCAGTGCTCCACCTGCACTCCCCCCTTCCTCCCTCCCTGAGCTTCCCAGGGCCTGTGTGAATGCTGAGGCTGCCAGCCAGGTGGTGTGGCTATAACTGTGTTTCTCTCTTTACAGTTCCAGCGCCAGGGCCTTCAGCAGACGCAGCAGCAGCAGCAAACAGCTGCTCTGGTTCGACAGCTTCAACAGCAGCTTTCCAGTAAGCCTGAGTGTTCTTGATCCTGTTGCTAGTCTCCTCCCTGCTGTTTTCTGTTGCAGGTACTCTGGTGTAGAGAAGCAAGGCCAAGCCAGATTGTCTGTCTGAGGACATAAATTATGCTGGCAGGGAGGTGGCATCAGGACTTAGAGCTACCAGCCCAAGGGGGCACAGCAGCAGGGAGGGCAGTGCTTGCCAGCTTGTGAGCAACCTTCCAGACCTTCCTCCTGCAGCCTGCAGAGGGACAAGGGAGCTGAGCCTTTGTAGGGACTGCCATACAGCTTTCCTGAAAGGATCCACTGTGCAGCTTTAAAGTCATCTGGGGGTATTTTCTCTGCTGCAGGTGACCTCTGAAGGGCACAGGCAGGCTGTAATCCTGGAGCAATCACTTGGTGGATGACCCAGAGACACTCTGGTTGTGTTGTGAGCCAGATAAGACTTCTTGGAGGCAGGAGGGGTACTCTGAGAAGTGTAGCTGCACGCTTGCTGTGTTTGTGGTGGTCTGTGGGCTTCTGTCACAGACAGGAGAATGGCTTAGATGTTCAGTCTGTCACTGCATTCCTATAATCTGTATTGAATTACTGGCTAGAGGGTCACAATACAGAATCCAGGGTCTATGCTGTTCCCTTCTAAATTGCCTGCTGTCATTGTCTTCTGTCACTTTACTTGCTTTTCTGCTGTAAAAATGGCAGAAATGCTATGGAAATGCTCAGAAATTGACAGCACAGTTGATAGTTTTTTTTTATTTTGCACTGAGTGTGAGACCGTGCCAGATGTGGTAATGTGTGAAGTGGGGAACTTGGAAACTGCACTTTTACTTATTCCCTGATGGAAAATTCTTAGTCCTTGTGACCAAAAACCTCCCCAAACCAGGTTTTAATGTGCTAAGCTTCCCACTAGCCTGATTCACAAATGATAAGTCTCTGCCAAAGAATCTCAGCTGGGACATTCAAGTATAGGAAGACCTTGTATAAGAATCTGAATATAGCAGAATAGCCATATTTTTGTAGCCTTTCTGTATAGCAAATGGAGCTGTTGTATCTGGAATAGATGTGTGGATCCAATGCAGCCTTGTGTCAGCATTCAGCTTCCGTGCTGCGTCCTTGGATTTGCATCAGCTTTCCCTGGAAGCATCTGGAGTTCTTATTTGTTGGGGTCAGGGATGGAGTGCAAAGCAGGAAGTAAACCAAGACCAGCCTGCAGGAGAGGGACAAAGGTGTTTTGGGCCCAGGATAGGTTGCCTTAGGAGGCTCCAGGGTATCCCTGAATGTCTAGAAGAGTTGAGAAGGCAGCAGGCCAACCAGGTTACACTCATCACTGTTTACTTAGTGACTTAGGGTCACACATGCTGATGTTGTTTCAGGAAAAAAAACTTACAGAATTTTATGTATCAGACAGTATTTGAATGTACTGTGAGCATTGTAAATAACGAAACATCAGTCCCAGCAGTTTGGAAGTACATGAGGTTCTTGAATGTAACTTTACCATGTTTCCTGCCTTTGTGCCATCTGGAAGTCCTTTGGGCCTGTATGGAGATATTGACAGGAAGCCAGGGAAATTTTCTCTGAAACTTTCACTAACTTTGATTTCTGGAAGTGCCTTAGGATGAATGACACTAGCTAGCTCAGCAGCTTGTATGGCTGCAGAAGTTGTGTCATTTTATAGGACTGATTTTCTTTCAAAATCAGAAATAATTAATCCATAAACTCATCCTCGCAGCTACTTGGCACCTTTCAGGGCTTTGTTATGGTCCTCCAATTCCTCCATGAGGGATGGAGAGATTTTCCCTGGAAACTTCAGGATCAGGACTGGCACATATCTTTCTCTTCCTAAAAGAATGTGGGATCCTGGCTGTGCTGCTGCCCAAAGGCTCAGGCAGATCTGCAGCACAGGGAGTACCATAATGATTTCATTTTCCTTCTCATGGCCTGTGACACTCCTCATACTGCACTGGTGACGTGGGGAGGGGAATCTCTTTTCTGAACTAGACCTTGTGACTGTTTAACTCTGTCTTGACCTCAACAGATACACAGACACAGCAGAACAACAACCCATTTGGACGCTACTGACCTGTGGCACTTCAGCCTGATTCAGGAGGGAGACAACACTGTGGATGGATACAGCCTCTTCAGCCTGACCCACACTCTGGGGCAGCCCCCAGCTTCTGTCCTTGTGCCCCCAGTGCTGCTGCTGTCTGTCTCACAGGGAGATGCCAGGAGGAGCATTTTATTGTACAGAGAAAGTGTTTTTACTATCCAATTTCTACAAATGTTTATGGAGATCCCTTGTGGCTGATAGTCTCCCTTCCCACTTTGGTTTCAGTTTTTACTCAGTTTTTAGTATTTTTGTTAAAATAATGATTAAGACATTGTAAAATTTTGTACTTTATTTATACCAGATGAACTCCATACTGCAGACATTCTCGGATGAATACAGAGAGCTTACTTTGCAAACTGAGTGTGTATTCAGAGCCTGCCTTTCCTCCTCAGCACTCCTCCCAGTACAGCCCAGCAGCACCCTCCACACATGGTCTTCATCTCTTCCTCAATAGAACTCATGTCTGCATTTTCAGCTTTTGTGAAGGCTAAACAGTTTTGTTTGGGAAGGAAAGCTCTTCTTCCCTGTTTATTTCACAACCTAGTATTCACATACTTGCAAAGGTTGGTGCAAGCTTTATAGGACTTACATGTTGATTAAGAGCTTTACTGGTAGTCCTGTTGCATGTTCCACCAGGACACCGGTATAAAGCAAAGAGGAACTTCTATGTGCAGGGTAATTCTGAGCTCTAACAAGCCCAGCTTCCCCCACCACAGCAGTTACAGATGCTCGAGCTCCTTCCCTCTGCAGTCTAGGAGGAGCTGCAGACTGAATGCACTCACAGTGCTGCTTCTCGCTTCTCATCACAGCAAGGTTTGGCTGATAAGCACCAAGGCTCCTCTGTTAGCTCCTTCCTGACAGCCACGGTGCTTTCTCTGCGTGGGTAATGTGCATTCTGAACTCCTGCCCTGGTTAGTGCAAGCTGCTGGCATGAGGCCTGGTCTTGGTGCTCTCTGCTCTTGCTGTCTGTTGAACCTGGAAGCCACCAGCACCTTTCTTCTCTCTTGGGTTCCTCCTCAGGAGTTTGACCTGTGGTCCCTGTGGTAGCTTTTCTTGACGAGTGTCTTCCTTCTGTCCCATCTGTGTGGGATAGGGTGAAGCCACAAGGACTCAACTCAGCAACGAGCTGCACCTGGTCTTCATCTGAGGGCAAATAAACAGTTCTGGAGGGTGGGCCACGGCATGAAGGCAACCTTAGGGAGCTGTGAGGGATGGCAGTGCCCCAGGGCAGTGCCCCTTGTCCTGCTTCATGGGCCTGTGTCTTCTGTCCCAAGAACTAAAGCTGAGCCCTTTTCTCCTTGGGAGCACATGTGGAGCTGCTCTCTGAGAGGCAGCTCTGGGGCTTGCTGGCACTACCTCCTCTGCTCTGATTGTCCCCAAACACTTTGCACCTGTGCCAGGCTCTGGCCGTGTGTTGCTGGCCAGGCCTGAGAGAGGGGACTCAGTTGTTCATGAGGACAGATCTATGCACTTGGGTGCTTCCTCTGTGCGTCCCCGTTTGTCCCCTTCCATGAGGATCAGGCTGGGGCATAGCCCTGAGCTGGCTGTTGCATTCCCCGTCTCCCCCTGCCCCCAGGGTGCTCCGTGCCAGGGGCTGTGCGTGCCGGCAGCCCGTGCTCGGTGACCCCAGAGGTGGAAGCCTGCTCCTGGCCGTGGCTGTGCCCGCAGCCCCTGCTCGGAAAGGCGAGCAGCGAACCCGCAGAGCGCCGGGCTCGTGTGCGCCTCGTACGGGCTGCGGGACGAGGGAGCTTTGCGCTCTCTCCCCCTGCTGAATTCACGTTCGAGCGCTGCGAAGGAGGAATTTCAAGGACAGTTCCTTGTGCTGCTGCTTGCCTGGTCCTCTTGCAAGCTGTCTGCCGAAGCACTTTTGCTTGCCTTCAGTCTCCGAGTTGCAGAGAACACGATGGAAGGATGCAGCGGAGAAGGGAAGTACAGAGTGCAGCGGTGAGTTTGATGCTGGTTACGTGCGGAATGCGAAGGTGCAGCCCAGCACTGG